>JBBPKI010000114.1:0-41943 GCA_038089155.1 Nevesoporus exiguus
CTTCGTCTGCGAGAGGCCTCTTCCTTGCGAGCCGCTCTCGATCGTGCCTTTTCCTCCGCTTTCCTCCGAGACTCCGTCCAAAGGCGAAGTGTGTAATCGTGGAGCGCTTGCGAATAGGATATGAATGGATCGTCACTAGCGCTTGGCTGGGGATTGGAGAACATGGGGAGATACCGAATAGAGGAGGGAGGAATGGTGAAGGACTGGTGGAGCTGTCAGGGCAGAGTGAGAATTTAACTGGCTGGTGCGCGTTGCCTTGTGCGTTGCACACCCTGCAATATTCCCCGGATCACTCCAAAATCACCCCCCGCCAAACTCCTGGTCTTGCTCCACTTCATGCTGCCCGCGCCGCTGCCACCCGCTTCCGTCATCCCTGGCCCCAGGATCCAACAGATAAGCCCTCCATTTCCGTCCTAATCAACTCTGAGCATGCAGGCTCGTGCAGGCCCACCGGAAATGTGGCATGGAGCTGTTGATTCAAGCCCAAGGACACCTCGTGGGTTGGTGACTTGTGTCTGTCCTTTCGCGAGGCGAAGTTCAGAGCTCCACTTGACTAAATATATTAACACCAAGCTGCATGCTTATTAAGTTCCAGATATATTGCTTTACTACGCCTCGTTTGTCGGGTTTAAACAGTCGACATTACCTCGTTACAGCTGTTTGATAGGCCTGAGGTGACACGCAACAATCCGCACACTATCTCGCTCGAGCGCTCGGATGTATCGAGCCTTGGATGCAGAACTGCGAGCGCAATGTAAGCTCCCAAGTGAACGGTGACCTGGTCGTAATTTGAGAGCTCCCGGATGCGTCATCAAATTATTATCAACCAATGGAAGGCAACAGTGCCCCGAAAGTGTCTCACCGTCAACAAGTGGTTCGGGTGGAGCAAAATGTGTTTCAGTCGACACGTGGATGCAGACGTGTCACTCGTCAACAACTACTATATCAAACCTGCAACGCCTGGCATAGCCCCTCTGCGAAGAACAGGGAGCCTGGTTTCTTGGTGAAGTATTATCTGAACGCGGAAAGTAAGAGAGAAGAGATTTTGCTATCAAAAAAGCCTGAGCCTTATTCACCCGACATGGTTGAGTAATTCGAAGTTCTAGCCATCTATTCGAGGGTGCATCGGCGTGATTGTGAGCGCCGGCCCGGGGACACCACGTCAAATCAAGGGCTGGTGGAGTATGATTCATTTGTCAGCGTACGTGCGCTTGATCGGTGCGATGAAGTACTACTTGGTAAACCGACGCCAGACCAGTGGGTACCCATCTGCTGTCTAGTTCAAGTCCCCAAGTCCCGGCCCGAAGAACCTGTAATGGGATATTTTGTATACATCGGGGTGGGGGAATATGTCATCCAATGTTTGGGAGTGCCTGCGACAACAGAATTTCATGGATTCGATACGCCGGCGGCGGCACGAGAGGAAGATGGGTGCGTCTTGCAAATGTGCCCAGCGGTGCTCGGTACCAGACGGTTGTTCATTGAACACTTGCCCGCCCGCACGAAAGGGCTTGGCCATCTCTGATTAGTATCAAAGTTTTGTGGCCATGGACCAGGGTCTTACAATGCTAGCAACGAGAATGGCCTGCAGGCTTGGTTCCCCTTTCCCTCGGAAGCGGCGATGTTTGTGTCTTGGACTCAGAAGTGCGCTGTGGTCTTTCAAGAGGGACACTTTGTACACAGTCGTTTCCACTATTACGACGTGAGGAACCCCGACCTCGTGAACACATGACACCTATTAGAAAAACAGTCGGAAAAGAGGGAATGAGGAATAGGGGTGGCGGTGGTGTCAGTATAGCATAGTTGGTCACCTACTTTTCTCACATGATGTGTTGTACATTATCAATCCCGGCCCACTTGTCCTGGGCATCCCCACCCGTCATGGGGTAGTGTACTGTATAAGCAGTTAGTAATTGGCGTTGCTGGGCCAGGTTGTACCACGTAGATCATGGGTAAGACAAGGACACGTGACGGCATTGTGAGGCTGGAGTAGAGGCTTCAAGTTTGGGCTCGTCCAGTCAGAATGGCCAGCTCTGCCCTCAAGCACGTAAGTCGTCGAGCCCACCGTCACGCTCGTCTTGCTTATCCTGCGCAGGCCATCGCCTCAGCGACGCTGCAACAAGCTCAGACAGATGCTCTTCTCGCGTTACTCAACCCTGGTGTTTCCCAAGACGCAGTAGCGCTATCCACCACCTCCACTCAGTCAAAGTCTGCGCCCCAAGTCAGATCCCCGACATCTACAGCTCCCCTTGTCTGGAAAGTGCTAGTTCTGGACCAGCAGACGAAAGACGTCCTCGCAACTGTACTTCGTGTCCAGGATCTTCGCGATGCTGGCGTGACTCTGCATGTGTACGCAGTTTTATCGTCTCTTTTTCGTGGCGCTTACGCCGTCGCAGTCAGCTGCACTCCGTCCGTCCTCCGCTACCGGATGTCCCGGCTGTTTACTTTGTCGCCCCCACCTTGGCAAACGTCCGCCGGATATCTGAGGATCTTGACAAGGGTCTATATGAGTCTTTCCATCTCAATTTTGTCGAGCCGTTACCTCGTTCTCTTCTTGAAGAGCTTGCAGCTTCAGTCGCAACATCTGGCACAGGGGAGTTGGTCGAACAGGTTGGTCTAACTACCACTCTCCGTCGGGGCTAATTTCGCCCCAACCGGCCTTCTGTATCAGGTTATCGATCAGTATCTGTCGTTTATCGCACCGTCACCATCTTTATTCTCATTGCTATCCCCACTGCCTTCTCAATCGCCTCAAGCCGGGCCTTCGCAACCCAAATCCCATTACTCATATAGACTCCTCAACTCCCCGTCATCGGTTGAACAACAAATTGAAGATGAGATCGAGCGTATTTCCAATGGGATCTTTAGTGCCATTGTGACTGCGGGTACGCATCCCCAGCAGTAGCCAAACGCTCAATCAAGTTTAATCGTTGCACAGGGCATGTCCCCATCATCCGCGCTCCCAAGGGCAATGCAGCAGAGATGGTGGCCAAGAAACTCGATGTCAAGATCCGCGACGCGCTACTTTCTGCTTCACGCCCACATGGCCTAACTACGTCGCTCTTTTCGCAAGATTCCTCTGGGTTGTCCAATCTACAAAGACCATGTATGGTTTTTTCACGCAGCTCATCTGTCCATTCTCGTCCTAACGAGCGTCTCGAGTGCTGCTCATCCTGGACAGGAATGTGGACCTTGTTTCCATGGTTTCTCATGGCTGGACGTACCAGGCTCTCGTATCGGATTGTCTAGAGATGAAGCTTAATCGTGTCGTTGTTTCCAACCCACAAAAACGTTCGTACGATTTCGACTCAAAAGACTTTTTCTGGGCCAAAAATGCTGCAAGCCCGTTCCCTCAAGTTGCTGAGGACATCGACGCCGAGCTAAACAAGTATAAGCAAGATGCTACAGAAATCACACGATCGACGGGCGTGAGTGACGTCAATGATATTTCCCAACTGTGAGTTGGCGCTGCAGTCAATGTTTTAGAGCATACAATTGAGACCACATAGCGACCTCTCGTCGAATGCAGCACACTTGAAGACCGCTATAACGCAGCTTCCCGAACTTACTGCTCGCAAGGCAACGCTTGACACGCACATGAACATTGCCACGGCACTACTCGAACAAATTAAAAAGAGAGGTCTCGATGAACTGTTTAGTACCGAAGAGGCGGTCAACAAGCAAGTAAGCATATAGAGGTCGTCCATGACATAACCTCACGGCATGAATTTCTAGACAGTATCGTCGATATTAGAGACTCTTCGTGCGCCTCGGCCAGACGGAGCCATCAACCCTGAGGACAAGCTCCGTCTTGTCCTTGTATTTTACCTTTCCTCACCTGACAACACAATTTCCAAGGACGACGTTGCCGAGCTGGAGAAGGAGCTCAAAAGCGCGGGTGCGGATACAGCAGCATTCGACTATGTTCGACGAACGAGAGAAATCTCTCGCATGACTGTTTCCGCTACCATCGGCGGAACGTCCACGCCGGTGCTCGGTGGTCAAGGAGAGCTGTTTAGAGGTTTCACGGCTCTTGGAAACAAAGTTCGTATTTTTAAGAAGTTTTCCTCATCCCATCTGACGACTCGTGATTTTCCAGCTTACTGACCGTTTGAAAGAAGGTGGCTTGGAGAACCTAATCTCAGGCGTGAAGAATTTCCTGCCGGCGAACAAACTGTTACCTGTGACACGACTTGTCGAAGCACTCATGGACTCATCAGCTGCATCAAATCAGTCATTGCAAGAAACTGACGAGTACTTGTTCCTAGATCCCCGTGCTCCTCGGCATACCCAGGGATTGGGTGTCTCTGGAGCTGGCGGTGGACCCGGAGTTGCCGGTGCTCCAAGTACCGGCAGAGCACGACGCATGGCGTTCACAGACGGTATGGTATTCGTCGTAGGGGGGGCGAGTTACGTTGAGTACGGGAATCTTGAAGAGTGGGCAGCCAGGACTGGGAAGCGCCTCACTTACGGTGGCACTGAAATCATCGATCCTGGAAGTTTTGTTGACGTGTTACAAGACCTTGGTAAACTCGGTGTTTCGTAGCCATATCGCAATGGCTATGTATTTCATTCCAGTACTTAGAGCGGCTAGGACGCGATACTTGCATCGGAACAACTACCAGACGGCGAACTAAGATCGACGAAGCAAAACCAACTTAAGATACGCCCGCATATTACAATCGTGTAGATCATTTTCGGTTGTTGGAGCGCATCATGAGTATCTGAACAAGGCGGACGCTAGCACGGCATCAGTCTTTGTTACAGTCGACTATCATGATGCTCACAAGATATTGATCATGTCAAGCTCCAGAGCAATCGCCTCCTTCATTGGATCCCTGGGAATGGCACCCACGTCAGCCATACGCGCATGTTGCAGAATCTTTTGAGTACTTGAGCGAACAAAATTAGGGAAATGTGTGGCAAAAGGCTGAGTAAATGCTCACTCATAGAGTACAAATCCACCAAACACGGCCAGACCGCCGTAAAGAGAGACCGACTCGGCGATAGCCAGCCCACGAATACCAAGGGGGAGAGCCATGGGAGCTAGTGAAGAGAGTGCTACGACAGTCACGCCGGCGAGGAGCGGACCACCCATGTAAAGATACTTGTCGGTTCTGGACAGCATATGAGTGCGGTGGCATGAGAGTAACATAGACATACCTTGCAGTTGCGCCAACGTAAGACAGGGAGCCAACAACTCCACACGTGTACAGAGCAGCACGGGACAAGATGGCTGGACTAAGGAAGAACAACGGGCTTAGTGTCGCTGCTTGGCAGGCATTGAACCCCTGTGGGGAGTTAGAGAACACATAGAGGTCAAAGACCAACGACTTGCCAGCCAGAAGAGGTGCTTCTGCACAGTTCTTTCCGGAGGGGTGTAATAGACTCCCATCATAGATCCAATACTCCCAACGAGACTCACACCGAGTACAAGCCCTGTGAGGTGCGGTTATGCCAAGCTGTATAAAAGGGACCAAATGAGGGATACGCACATGGATTCGCTGACATGACTCGAAAAGCAACCCCAGACCTGAACATGCTGCGGGCAGCCAGTGCTGTGAGAACAAGGCCACCACCAGTATACTTGAAACTATCATGTAGATAGGATTGTTCGGCGGGTGTTAATGAGTCGCGGGTGTCCCTGTTCAGGAAACCTTCTGCGACGACGACAGTGCCTGCCACAGCGGCCTACACACTTGCATCAGCAGACGGACGTGGGCAGCATGCTACATACGGCTGTGATTGCGAATTTTTTCCAGGCATCTTGTGAGGAGGCCTGTGTAACCGTTTGGGCATCTGTTATCAGAGTGCGGGTGAATCTGAGAGCAGGCAGAGAGGAGAGTGTGGTGGAGCGTTTCTGGACGCCATTCCTGAGGGGGGCAAAGCGCGCGCTGGAGAATGGCCGAACGTTGGAGCGGACGATGGCCTGCAGCGCGCTGCGGGACAAGACGGGCGGGAATGCGAGCGGCAACATGGTGGTACACGGAAGAGCTCAATTAGTCAGCATCTATGTACTCGCACCCGTCAACGTCATCGCTCGGCAAGACACGTTTTAATTGTACAACGCGATCACGAGACGTGCCGGGGCAGCTTTGCTGGATCGACGACGCCGACCACTTTGTGCTCCATCGCCAGCGCAATCAGACCTTGTTCTCCCCACTGCTTCCAGTCAATCTCGAACACGCCCGTCTTCTCTCCACTCGTCCAAGTCCAAGTCCGATCCCGCGTCTCCACCAGCGGTCAGCTTTGCCGTTTACTGCAACAGGCGCAACTCAACCCACCTTGACGTCATACATATTCAACGAGCCGTCCCCGCCGCCACTCACCAGTAGCGAGCCATCAGGACTAAACGACAGTGCGAACACATACTTGGTGTGATCCGTAAACACTTTCAGGCAGTCCCCCGTCACCGAATCCCACAGCCGGGCCGTAAAATCAAACGATGCCCTTTAACAGAGTGAGATCATACATTTGCCATCCGGGAAAAGTAGCTTACGTTGCTACTAGTTCATGCTCTCCTGCCTGGTGATTTGGACACCACTTGATGGAAGTCAGACACCGTTTGTGGCCCTTCAAAACAACCTCGGAAGCTATTAGCTTTTCCGAGTGCAAGTTCTCGATATTCCATATTCGGGCGGTCGTATCATCCGAGCACGTAGCCAGACGTGTGCGCGATGGGTTGCATTTAAGCATGTTCAGCTCCCCTTCATGTCCCCTACTCCGGCGTCAACTCCAGTACAGGATGTTTCGGTCGACCAGCATACCTGAAGGTCTGGATCGGCTTAGTTCCATTCAAAGAAACAACGTGAACCACACGATCACTCCCGCCACTCGCAAACGTAGAATCATCAATCCAGTCAACATCCAGACAACAAGCTTCTGACACGCCTTATAAGGTGAGTTTCTCCCAGTAGATTCGGCATCACAGTACCTTCGTGATTTCGATATTGTCGATGTAGTCTCTTGTTTTTGATGTCCCACACGCACGACGTGCTGTCTAAGCTCGCAGTAGCTATCCATTGTCCCGAAGGAGAGAACTTGGCAGCAAAAATAGGACCCTTTTGAGTAGTCAGCACGACTTAGTGTGATATAGGCGCTGACTAACCTTGTGGTGACTGTCCGTGAGATATGCCTTGCCTGCGGAGGTACAGACTCGAAGTGTTGCGTCGTATGATCCTATCGCAACTAGCGAACCATCAGGGCTCCAATCAATGGACGTCAAGTCGGCCTGGGAAGAGGTAGCGAGGTTGGACAACGTTAATGCCGGCCGCGGAGGAGAGGAAGTAGAACCGTCGTATGAACCAGACGGGACGTTCCAATAGTTGACCGTGGCATCGCGTGATCTGACGTGTCATATGTCATTGGGCTGGAATCGATTGTCCTATTCAGTACATACCCCGACACCAACTGTCCCGCTGTGGTTGGGCTCCAGGCAACTACGAAGACCTACAAACTCCGTCACTCGTGTTGCCGTTGAAATGCGTGACACTCACCTCGGCCTTGTGTGCCTGTAGTAACCTAACTGGATCCAAACGTTTCGTCTTTGGTTTCTTCGCAGCATTCTCCGAGGATGGTTGCTGCGAGTCAGATAGTTTCGCCTCCTTTGGGGCAATGCTAGAAGGTCCTATGGACCACGTCGCTCGGCAGTGTAAATGTGAGGCGCAATTGGCGTACCATCTATAGCCATCGCTGTGAGATTGTCTTCAGCTTCCTTCCGGGCCCGTTTTTCGGCACGTCCATCCTCCATGGAAGGTGAACTTGACTTTCGTTTGGAGCCGGTCTCGCTTGCTAACATGCTCGTGTTAGATTCTCCGGGCTTCTGTGGAGCTAGCGGCGTCGTTGGATTCGGGTCGAAGGAGCATACATGGCGTTCCAGTAGAGAGAAACCACCCTTGCAGTTCTTCACCAACGAATCGCCCTTCCAATGTGCCTCGACTTCGGCGTACAAGAGTGCCTTGCTGAGACGCTCTATCAGCTCACCGCGTGGGATGTGTTTCTTGATATGATGAGAGTGGTCCAACCGACCCTCCATACGAAGCGAGAAAGCCGAGTGTTGAAAGCCTGGAATGAGGTCAGACAAGGAGACGGTCGGGTGGCGAGTAGCCTACCGGAGTCCTGAAAATATGCATGTATGAGACAGTTGACCTCATCCGCAGTGATGGTGATGGGGACCGTCATCGTGAGCGGCAGTCTACGCGGCGGGTGGAGACGGTCGTCGTCGGTGTGAGTGAGTGCGGAGTTGAAAAAAGAGATTGGTACGTTGACTGAGCGCAAAAACATTTCAGGTTCCTGCGAGGTGGACGGGCCAGAACGTCCTTGGCCTAGCCAGTGGATGTCTAGGAAAAGTGGAGCAATAGAGCACGATCGTTGTACGCTCGTGTTCACTTCAAGGTCTTCGTTTCAGCCGGGGAGACTGGGACGCCTTGAATCTGCCAGCGCCACGTGAGAGATGGTCTCGAGCTTAGAGATCATGTTCTCACAAGCCTCCTTTCCCAATGCCCGAATATGAGTTCGATTTCGACATGCTCGACGACGACGATGACGAGGCTTACGAAGGTCCCGACGCATACCTCGAGGGCGACGATAACGTTCTCGAGCTTGAGAACGACCAAGACGACGTCCTTCCCGTAAATTCACGCGAGCCGGGTAGCACCATCGCTCAGATCTTGGGTTGTAAGCGCCTTGCCGCATGTCTTTCTGGTCACACACTCTCATATCTCATGTGCCAGCTTTGTTCGACCTTCAGCAGTTGCAGCCTGGCAGCACAACCGATAGGATGACTAGCTCCAGTACGAACAACGGCGAGAGGCACTTCATCACTTATGGTGACCTGATACGTTTGCTGCGTACCGGCCCCTCGAGCAGAGACCAAGATGAGGAAGACGAAGACCTAGGCATCATCGACGACGACGAATATTCGACTAGTCCCCATCGGGATAAACTATGGTACCCTCCCCATATCGAACCTCAGAAGAGGGGCGTCGAATTACTTATGAGCGGTGAGTTTGGTCGTGTGGGCGACAAACTCGGATTCAGCAAGGGCAGCAAGAACATCTCTCGCTTACTCCTAGACCGCTCTTGTCACCCCCGAGGCACGCCCTCTAGGGAAGAGCTGTCCAGAGTGCGCTCCGTCTAGCTCTAGCAACTACCATCGTACCTGACCTTGTACCCTAGGAGCTCATACCCAATTCCAACGGAACTGCTGTCGCCTCTAATGCTGCCAATCTCTATGTTGGACAATTCTCCAGAGGTGACTAGTTCATTGTATGGCACCCCAATTTATCACCTCACAATCTCGGTGGATAGACTCGTCGTTTTATTATACGTGTTGTCAAGGTTCGTCGAAGAATTACCCCTATCCAGACTTCTTCATTGTAAGCTTACGCCTAACAGATTTTCGTCTACACGTATATGATATGACATCACCACCGGCCAAGTACACCAAACTCCGACGAAACCGACCGCGCAGAATATCGCTCTTTGAAGATCCTGAAAGTAACCACGAATCGACCCTGAAAGTATTGAAGACGATTCAGGGACACCCCGGCAGATGGACTATCACTGATTCTCATCTGAGTCCTGATAACGAAAGGCGAGGGTTCAATCGCTGGCCAAAAAATGTAACACTCATCAATGCAATTCAGGATGATTTACTCATCTATCGTGAGTCACTTGCTCCTGTGCAAGTCGCGTTTTGCGTACTTAGCGCCATGCTGGCAGTCACCCACGGTATATATGGCGAGCACGTTGGATCTCTCCACAATACAGACTCCTATCCACTTTGCTGATCAAGGCCGCCGTCAAAACCGGTCCTCGTGGGACGTTCGCGATGATAATTCTTTTGGGATTTGGAGCTGCAAGTTTTCTGCTGATGGTAACGAAGTGATCGCAGGCGGAAGTGGCCATATTTTCGGTGGGAGGTGTACTCTCCGTACTTGTCGTGATTGCTCACGCGTCATCCAGTGTACGATCTCTTGGCTGATCGCAGAACAGTTAAAATCAAGGCACACTCGGACGATGTGAACAGTTGTTGTTGGGCTGATACTGCGTCAGGGAACGTTTTGATCAGCGCGTCGGATGATATGTTCCTCAAAGTCTGGTAATAAGTTTTTCTTTCCCTCCAGATTCTTGGCTGATCAAGGTTCATGGCAGGGATAGGCGGTCCCTGGGAGCATCACGAAAACCATCGGGGGTACTTGTTGGTCACACCGAAGGGATCACAAACGTCTCTGCCAAGGGAGATGGAAGATATGTCATCTCGAATGGCAAGGATCAGGCACTTCGGCTGTGGGATCTCCGTAAAATGTGCAACAGCGACGGTTTCGATTTGATTGCACGACTAGACTATAGATGCCGAGATTACGATTATCGGTAGGCTTCATTGGGTTACGGCGCGCCCTGAGCTGATGCCCGCACAAAGGTATGGTCGTTTCCCGAGGCCTACATATCCTGCGCACCCCATGGACTGTAGTGTCATGACTTATCGGGGGCATGCGGTCTTGCGCACCCTTATAAGATGTAACTTCAGTCCCGCGGAAACCACAGGGGCCCAATACATTTATTCGGGGTCTGCGGATGGGAGAATCCACGTAAGTTGGCACTATTCCCGTTCATCCCCGTATTCAACATACAGCACTTCTCGAAGATCTGGTCACTGGATGGTCGAATTGTTCAAGTTTTGGATCGTTCGCAAACCTTGCCAATGTCGTTCGACCCATCTGGCCCTGAGTTGGAGCCACTAACGGATTCCCGTGGGACAACCTGCGTCCGAGACGTAAGCTGGAGTTCGAGAGTAATAACCGCCTCTACGTGTCTGAAACGCCCGATCGCTGATACATATAACAGGAGCCTGTGCTGATGAGTGTCGGATGGGAGAGCGCTCGCGTTGGTGGGAGCATTGTCGCTCGCCACGAGTGGAAAGGACTTTCCAAAATGGCGCACTCACTAGAAGATTTTGTTGAGAAGCAGCGTACAGAGCGCGCTGAAAGGGTAGTGAACCGGGCAGCAGGACGCCGACGTGTTCCTGGTGCGTTCGTGGAGGAGGATGAGGAGGATGAGTGATTCAAAGAGTGACCTGCACATACATACTTTGGTTTCCTGTCCGATTACATGTCTTTTCGAATGGCGGCATTTGGTATTTTGATTGTACGAACATGGCTACGCAGCTTTCAATCATACTGCCAAACGTGCCTGATAGACGCCCTTAGTACAAGCACGTTTCGCTATTGAATGGCCCGTCTCTTCGGCTTCCCGCCAGGGTATTTTGTGGTCCGTTCTGTCGCGACTGGCCGACTCTGGGACGTCAACGCAGATGAGGTTGAAGACGGAACACGAGTCATCCTATGGCCAGAGAAAGAGCATTCCCTGGTTGAAGGTGGGTGATCAAAGCTAAGATATTCTGCCAAGTCTCCAAGAGCTCACGAGTCTATTGTCCAACAACTTAAGGTCTGAGAAACCCGGAAGCGAACAACCAGGTCTGTAGCCTCAGCACGGACTCGAGGTGCTGAACTTAACTTACGATCTTGTCTCAACCAGGTGTTCTTTATCGATACCTCCGGTGCCTTGTGCTCGCGGGCCTCAGGGCATGCGATCGACGTCGAAGGTACACGCAATATGTCAGATATGGTGGACTGTTGACCGACTTTGATTCACACAAGGGGACAACCTCGTACTGAGGCACAGACGACCAGTTTCCCAGCCATATCCAAACATGTATTCTCACCCGCTTCCGCAATTCTCGTACAACCAAGAAACGCAGGAGATCTCCGTGTCCTTCTCATGTGATCCCACATACCCACCCTCAGGGAGCGCTGGTTCGAATGGATGGCGAAGGAGGAGGTATATCCTGTCTTCCGTTCCGATGAGGAGACCCAAATCTTTCATCGACAATGCATCAGCCTTTTTATCGGCGACTGTTGCAACTCCTTTTTCCCTCCTAACTGGGAGTTCATCTACACAACCGAAGAGCACTCCCGAGGAAGTGTTTGGCGGGGATATCGATTTGGCAGAAGACGAAATTTTAGAGCAGGATCGTGGAGAGGAAGGGGAGGTTGATGATTCTCCAGAGCCCCAGCGGAATCTTCGTGTTATTTCTATCGATCCGAGGGGTATGCCGCCTGAGGGGACGAACGCTAGGAAACGTAGGCAGTGGCAGGTCTTGGGATTGCGTACGTCCGTTGCCCACCGTCGCGTTCAATCAAAGGAATCTACGATGTAGGTAGATTATACGCCGTGTCGTAGCGGCTTTCTAGCAATGACCGACGATGGATTTACTCACTTTCACCAGCTTCGACGTGCAAAGAGAGACACGACGGCGGCACGATCGCTGCGGAAGTCGTACATACGTTGCTTGATCATATTTTCCAAGCACTCCAAACTTATAGACAATAAATTGATAAGATCAAGCAAGTTTCCCGCATCTTTTAGCTGAGCACTTCCGAGCCAAAACATGAAGGGTCAGATAGCCTTTTACACCGCTGTAATGCTGGCTGCAGCTACTTGTGGACACGAACAACCTTTCCGAGACCTCCATGGCGAGATGAAACCCGCAACATGGCTTTCGAAGTACGGGAAACAAATAACCAGCCTTTCTCGGGACCGCTGGCTTTCTCGCATGTAGAATACGCGCGTTGTCTGGAGGACGAATCCGCTGCGTTCGACATTGCTATCATCGGAATGCCATTCGATACAGGTACAAGTTACCGCCCTGGAGCACGCTTTGGGCCGTATGCGATCCGCTCAGGCAGCAGACGCCAAAGAGCGTCGAGAGGCTACACGTTAGCATGGGGAAATAACCCTTATGCATTAGGTTTAAAAGTCCTTGATTGCGGAGACGTATGTCTTCAGACTTTGGATAGCATATTTTCATGCCAAATCAGCATCCAGGTCCCTGCCACACCTTTTGACAATGCCCTTGCAGTAGACCAAATGGAGGTCGCATACACTACCCTGCTTGCGCGCCCTCTCGCCTCAAGCACTTCTGTCTGGCCGCGCGGGGCGTTTCTGGCGAAAGATGGTCGCGAACATCCAAGAATCGTCAGGTAATAGTAATTACACGCCTTTTACCGTGACCTTACTGGGTGGTCTAGTCTTGGCGGTGACCACACTATCGTGCTCCCTATCCTACGTGCGCTCAATCAGGTCTATGGGCCAGTCTCGGTGATCCATTTTGATGCACATCTCGATACGTGGGGTGGATACCCTGGTGCTGTGACAGATCAATCACGCATTACCCATGGCACATTCTTTTATATTGCGAATGAGGAAGGTCTCATCGCCAACTCTAGCATCCATGCAGGTCTTCGGTGCAAGCTTCAAGTGAGTAGCTAACGAGACTTGTAGGGGGCTGCGCATTGATGGCACCTCTCGCCAGGGTATTGACGATATCAAGAACGACGAATCTGTGGGATTCCATTTCATAACTAGTGATGACATTGATGACTATGGTGTTCCTTACATCGTCAAACGGATCAGGGAACGGGTGGGAGATACGCCAGTGTACTTGAGGTTAGGCTTTCGCGACGAATGCAGAGCTGACGCTGACCTAGCATACAACGCAGTTTCGACATTGATGTAATTGGTAAGCACGCTCGCTGGAAAATTTGCGTCAGCTTACCTCTAACGACAGATCCTGGCCTGGCACCGGGTAGTGGGTTGCCCTCCCGCACAAGATTTAAAGTACATACTAAATGTGAGTGTAGCTGGTACCCCTGAAGCCGGAGGATGGACGAGCAGAGAAGTCAAGCGCATCATCAGAGGGTTGGCTGGTTTAAACTTCATGTTTGTACCGCGTACAGTATCCGTGTTCCACTTCACACACGCTTCCTTTTCCAGTGGTGCGGATGTCGTCGAAGTCGCACCTGCGTATGACCACGGTGAGCCATTACTTCATTTCCACCTCGATCATCTCTGACGAGAGACGTACAGCCGAGATCACTGCCACCGTGGCAGCAGACATTGTCCATGATATTCTCTCCATGCTCATGTCCTCCGATCCACCCAAGCCCGCCGTTATTCCAGGCCGTTGGCTGAGGGACGAACTCTGAACATCGTTGTTCCGCATATCATCACGTCGATCCTTAATTAGTGCGGGAAGGGGGAAGGCAGGATGTGGCAAGGGTAAATGCGGGGGTGATCAATGTAGTTATGACTTGTCTAAGTCTGTACAGCCTGCTGGTATACCTCGTTACCGAGGATCAACGAACTGACTACCTCTAACAACATGCTCAGTAGTTCTGTGGAAGTCTACCGTCTAGGAGCACTCCGACCCGCGAACGGAAGTAGCGCTCAACTCATATAGTACGATATACTTACAAGGGTATCGGGATATACAAAAAGTCCTAGAAACGGTCCGTAGAGAGAGAAGATAGCTCATAGAAATCGGAATAGCTAGAAATCGGAATAGCCATTCAATCAACCTCCGCGTCTCCATCAACTGGGATCTTTGGGTAGACCAGACTAATATGTTGGGGCATATTGTGTCGACAATGCTGGAGGGGCCATTGGGATGCTGTTCCGTGGACCCCGTGGGCCTCTGACAGGACTGACGCTTGGTGGTGGACCAACAACTTGGGTATCAATCGCAAACGGTGATCGCGACAACGGAGGGGGAGTCGGGTTTGAAGGAGCTTGGTAATGTCCATAATAGGGATCATTGTAGGGGTCGTTCACTGGAGCGGGCATGGTGGGCGCCCCGTATGCGCCTCCGCCGGGTGTGTAGCCACGATCGACCTGGAGGGTAGGTGATCTAGATATATTGTGTGGAACACCATATTGTGAATGAGAGCTGTCAACCATGTTGGCTGTAGCGTTGTAAGTGTCTGGATTGAATGCACCATACGGATCGTAGGGTACATGAGATTGCTGAACATGCGGGTTATCTGGAAGTACGTTTAAACACAGTGCACGACGCTGGTAAGGGGAAACTTACAGGAAGGGGCTCCCGGGTTGTGACCATACGCTTGGGGACTATACGGGTCGTGATTATACTGGTTATACTGGGTGTCTCGAGATGGGTCGTACACGGCTGCTACAGGGGCCGAAGGAGCAACTACGGTGCTGGACGATGGTGGATACGTGGAAGGGGTAGTACTGGTGGTGGTATGCGTGACATTACTTGCACGACGTTGTGGCGTTTGATAAGGGGAAGTATTATTATAGTCGTCCATGGCGCGCGTACCAGGGGGAGCCTGCACGTAGCCACCCGCTGCATATGCTCTCCCAGTGGAACGTCCATAGGTTCCCATGCCAGCAATCCCAGGGGCAGAATTGTTCTGATTATCGCGGTACGGCATTTCTTCGTCAAGGCATACTTCGTCTCCGTCCACGCGAGCCTTGAGTGGCTGAGATTGGTCATATTCGTGGAAGGCAGGTAGGCCAACCTCTGGTTGGGCTTGACGGGCCTTACGGTCAGCCTCGGCTTTGACAGCGTCGAGGCGCATTTGTTCACTTGTACCGTATCCATTTGTGCCAATGGGAGTGCCGGCTTTTCCTCCCCACGCGTCGCGCGGACGACGACTAACGCAGCATCGTCCGACGCTATAGAAGCAGCCACTGAAGAAGAGAAGAATCCAGGCGGCGAGGGTGAGCCAAACAGCGTTGCCAATTGACGCTGATCCGCCTTGAACAGCATCCATGCGAGATTTTGCCACGAAAAAGAGGGCAATGTCAAAGATAAAAGCTACGAGGGCGACGGAGGCAGCAAAACCCGATACACAGCTACTAAAGCAGCTCATGGCCATCTCACGGACATGAGCCAGGAGGCCAAAGAGGGCAGCAAGGCCGGCGAGGCCGAAAGCGACGATGTGCAGTACAAGGGCATAGGTGAGCCATTTGACGACGACCTGAGGTATTTGAATGGTTGTTGTGTTGCCGACCAGGGCGTTTACATCTTGGCAGGAGGGTAAGGGCCGGAGCGAGACAAAGGGAGAACAACTGACTGAGTTGGTATCCAACGGTGGCGTTTGAGCAGGTAGTAGTGGACGCTACTGTGGTGCAGTAGCCGAGGGTTCCAAAAGTGATGTCGCCGCTTACGCCTTGGTCGGCGAGGGAGGCCTTGAGGAAGTAAACGGACTTGATGAGAGGAACGGAGAAGGAGACGATTGCGAGGATGATGGCTGCAGCGAGGGTGATCACGAAGCCAGGCGTGGCTGGTCGAATCAGGCCGCTCATTTTGCGGAGGGGTTGAACTTGAAAGAGGAGGCCGACCGAGCAAACCAAATGTCAGTGTGCGATGGCTGTGCTGCGCAGCTGGTGTCAAACGTTTACAGTTTCCGGTGCAGACGGTCGAGTGCGTTCTCCGAAAACGTGCGTCCCATCGTCCGCAGTATTGCCCACTTGTGCATCACCGGGAACAGGGCTCTCCAGCTCGTGAATGTGTCTCGAGCGGATATAGCTGGCAGCCCCAGTCAAGTCATAAAGTCACCGTTGGTCATCATAAATCATGGTGTTAGACGTGTCAAGTAACGATCGTCTATCTCGGATTCGTTGTGTCTACACAAATGATTGCAAAGATCTACAGCATCCGGCTCGCCATCGTGTGTCTCGAGGGAATCACTTGCGGACCGGATATGTCTCCCGCGCGATGCTGACAGCGTTCTCGACTCTCTCGACGTTAACACCAACGCCCTGGGCGCCATCCTCTTTCCCTCCAGCCTTGATCCAAATCAGCTTTACTAATAATTCTAGCCTCGGACGGTCCTACCTTGCCGCCCAACACCTCAGTCACCTTGGATGCCCATGTCCGTGCATCGAACCCTTTCTCCCGGACATCTTCTGGCACATAATTTGCGTGTGCCACCTTACTACCCTCCGCGTTGACGCTGAACACATACACAGCTTTCCCGAGCCTCTTGCCCTGGGCGACGACGTTTTGGAGGATCTGTTTTCGAGCAAACAATAAGCTTATTTGGGTCGACGTGCCCTGAACGCAACTCACCTTTGAGTTGCCATCCACATCGATGTTCGCGAAATACCCAATTGCGTCTGGGTTTTCGCTGAAATACGTGGCCAATCCGTCGACAGCCTGCAAAAATCATTAGCTAGGCATCTCTCTCGTGGATGGGACCTACCGATTTGTTGAGCGCAGCTTCCTTCTCCTTTATCTGCTTGTCTAATGCCTTGCGGATCGTGCCGAGACGCTCTTTCAATTCTGCCTTGACCAAAACTGAGATATCTGCCTGTCCAAGTTCCTGGAATATGCATGGACACCACATTAAAATACATCTAGTCTTCCGACGTACCACTGTAAGGGCCTTGAGGCCAGCGTCCTTCTCATTCCCTGAGCTAGTCTCGAGTGTGTCGAGGCGCAATTTAAATTCGTTCGCGATACGTGTTGCTTCTTGGGCCTCTTGTCCAGTGACAGCGGTAATCCGTCTGATGCCTTTGGCGATCCCCGATTCCTCGATGATCACAAAGCCCTTGATATCGCTCGTCTTTGTGACGTGCGTACCTCCGCAGAACTCGATGCTAGTGCTTCGCCATTTCCGATTCTCAAGGTCCTTTGTGACATCATCAACATCGTAACCTAGTACGACCACTCGCACCGGATCTGGGTATGTTTCACCGAAGACCGCACGGAGACCAGGTATTTTGAAACCAGATTTAAGATCAATATCCTTGCTGTAAACCTTGACGTTCCTCTTAATCCAATCTACGCTCATGGACTCGATCTTGGCAAGTTCTTGGAGTGCAATTTGAGCTTTATGTGAAAAGTCAAACCGCAACTTTGTTGGAGCGACAAGAGAGCCTTTTTGGTCAACATGGTCTCCAAGCACCTCGCGAAGGCAGAAGTTAAGGATGTGCGTGGCGGTATGATTGCTGCGGAGCGGCCATCGGCGGAGTTCATCGTACGAGGAAATGATTTTGTCCCCAACATTCAATTGGCCATACTTGAGATGGCCCGTATGCAGGATGTAGCCACTGTACGCCTGAACATTCGTCACTTCAAAATCGCACGCACCATCGATGACGATATTTCCAGTGTCGTACTCCTGACCTCCAGCTTCCGCGTAGAAACTCGTGCGATCAAGGAGGATACCAAAGTTGGCACCGTCAGGAATGCTGGTGGTCGACTCGAGGAACTCGCGGTTGTAGTAAATGCCCCTTACTTTTGCAGTGGTATTTCCGAGCTCTGAAGCAGACAATGGGACATTTTGAATGGTGGCTAACAAAAGAAAGCTGCTCACGGTATTTGAGCGAATCGTCAGTTTTGGGTATGGCATCGTTCTTCTCTAATGCGGCGAGATCATAGACGTCAAGCTTGACACTCTCCGCCTTGTCCCTCTTGAACGTGCCCTTGCTTGCCTCCTTTGACCGCTCTTGCGCGGCTTCGAATTCCTTCTCATTGATAACGAGGGAAAGCTCTTCAGCCATGAGGCGTGTCAAGTCGACGGGGAAACCAAAAGTGTCGTATAGACGCCAGACATCTGCACCACTGAGTTCGTTGGAATCAGCTTCCTTTGCACGTGTGGCATATTGGTCGAAAAGCTTCTCGCCACGATCCAAGGTGCGCGAAAAAGATTCTTCTTCTTCGTCAAGAATTTCTTTTATCTCGGCCTGTTTCTTCTCAAGTTCTGGGAAGACGTCACCCTGGAAGACGATCAGCGCCCGACAGCGTGCCGAGAGGGGGGCTGCACAAACCATTTGTTCAACTACGATGGGCATGAGCGACGAGAAGAACGAGCCGATGGGTGCACCGAGTTTCTTCCTCACATATCGACAACCGCGGCGAAGGATGCGACGGAGAACGTAGCCTCGACCGACGTTGTTTGGCACACCACCGTCGCTTAGGGCGAACGAGAGTGTCCGCACGTGATCGGCGACAACGCGGTAGGCAGTATCAATGCCGTCGACATCCTCTGCACCAAACTTGCCAGTGTAAGGCCGTGCACCGCTAAGTTCTTGGATCTTGACGATTATTGGGTAAAAGATGTCTGTATCATAATTGGACAACCTGTTTTGGAGAACGGACACGATACGCTCAAACCCCATGCCAGTGTCCACATGTTTTGCTGGAAGGGGTTTGAGGGATCCGTCTTCTTCGCGGTTGAATTGTATAAATACGTTATTCCATATTTCGACGACTGTCGGGTCATCGCCGTCGACAAGATGAGGAACCTCGCGGCTACCTATTCGATCGACGTGTATTTCGCTGGGATGATGATTGGTGTGAGCTACGACCAATGAACATCGGGCTCACCTGCAAGGGCCGCACGGGCCAGTCGGACCCATCTCTGTAAGGTCAGAGTTAGGTAGAAGTGGAGATTAAACAAGAAAGAAAATACCCCAGAAGTTGAATTTCGATGGAATGACATGTTTAGGATCCATGCCAAGATCAAGCCACGTTTGTCTAGCTTCGTCATCGCATGGAATGTTATTTTGTGGATCGCCGGCAAAGTAGGTGACATAGAGCCGCTCCTTTGGAAGCTTGTAGACCTGTGTCAAAAGTTCCCAGCTGAAAGTGATAGCTTGCTTCTGCGATTGGAGATGAGGGAAGCTGAAGGAACGCGGCAAGGGCACGCACCTTGAAGTAATCTCCGAAAGACCAATTGCCAAGCATCTCGAAAAAGGTATGGTGATAAGAATCTTTTCCGACATCCTCGAGATCTGAAATGAGGTGAGTCTGTGAACATTCTCACCATCTGGGGACGAAACCGTTGTGTTTTCCGCCAGCCCTGATGCACTTTTGGCTATTAAAGGCGCGCTTGAGCTTTCCGCGCTCCGAGTTGGGATCGACAGTGCCGAGAAAGATGGGCTTGTACTGTGCCGTGTGAAGACAGCTTGTCAATGAGGAGAGAAAGAAGACGGACTTGATTCATGCCTGCGTTGGCAAAGAGGAGGGTAGGGTCATCGTAAGGAATGGTGGAGGAGGAGGGGACGAAGGTGTGGTCTTTGCTGCGGAAGTATGCAAAGAACTCTTCGCGTATTCTGCGGGCTGGCCATGGACCGTTGTAGGTGGAAGCCATTCTCAAGGGGAATGCGAGCAATCGATAATTCGCACCCGCCCACGCCCTCATCAATCGTCGTCCATCCAAAAGCAGATGACTCGGTCATGGTAAAATCACGTGATTCACTGAGATAACCACGTGGCTCGCTGGGCACGTGTCAAATCTCCGCTTAACCTGCCCTGAACGCGATCGATAAGACATCTCTTGACTCGAACTGCGCTCTCGGTGCCTCCGACCGACTCACTCGTTCCCGGTTTACTTAAAGATCCCCTCTCCCTTTTGTACTTTTCATCTGTAACTTTTAGACAGCATGGTGTATGTCCTTTCCTTGTCTTTCTGCGTCATATTCATGCTCATCGTCCCACTAGTAACTTCACCGTAGGTGAGACGGACCACCTCCCCCTATCCATCCGTACCTCACCTTGAATAGACCAGGTCCGTGCCCTCATGGATAGGCCCACCAATATCCGTAACATGAGCGTCATCGCCCATGGTTTGTCTCGCCCCGCTATCGCATCATGCCACCGTCTTATCTTAATCTTGCAGTCGATCATGGAAAATCCACCCTCACAGACTCCCTGGTCTCCAAGGCTGGTATCATCGCATCAGCAAAGGCTGGTGACGTGCGTTTCACGGATACCCGTGAAGATGAAAAGGAGCGTGGTATCACCATCAAATCAACCGCCATCTCTATGTATTTTGAAATGGACAAGGAAGATGTCGAAGTCATCCAGCAAAAAACAGACGGTATGAGCTAGCATCTGTCCATGGACTTCCTCAGCCTTATAATTTGATCCCGTCAGGCCACGAGTTCTTGATCAACTTGATCGACTCACCCGGACACGTCGACTTCTCCTCAGAAGTCACCGCTGCTCTTCGTGTCACAGATGGTGCCCTCGTTGTCGTTGACTGTATCGAGGGTGTTTGTGTCCAGACGGAAACTGTCTTGCGTCAGGCTCTAACCGAGCGTATCAAACCAGTCCTCGTCATCAACAAGATCGATCGCGCTCTGCTCGAGCTCCAAGTTCAAAAGGAAAATCTTTTCCAGTCCTTCCTGCGCACAATCGAGAGCGCCAACGTTATCATCTCGACGTACCACGACCCTCGTCTTGGTAACGTCCAGGTTTATCCTGAGAAGGGCACTGTTGCCTTCGCATCCGGCCTTCACGGTTGGGGCTTCACTCTCCGTCAGTTTGCCGGGAGGTACTCCAAGAAATTTGGTGTTCCCAAGGATAAGCTTATTGCGAAACTGTGGGGCGACAACTTCTTCAATCCCGCTACTAAAAAGTGGTCCACGAAGTCCGCGGATGCTGATGGCAAGCTCCTCGAGCGTGCTTTCAACATGTTTGTGCTCGACCCCATATATAAGATCTTCGATGCCGTCATGAAACATAAGAAGGATCAAGCAGAGACTATGTGCGAAAAGCTTGAGATCAAGCTCACTCCCGAAGAGAAGGAGATTCCCGATGCCAAGGTCCTCCTCAAAACTGTCATGCGCAAATTCTTGCCTGCTGGCGAGGCTCTCTTGGAGATGATAGTCATTCACTTACCCTCTCCTGCCACTGCTCAACGTTATCGTGTCGAGACCCTATACGAGGGTCCCATGGATGACGAGTCAGCCATCGGTATTCGTGACTGTGACCCCAAGGGACCCCTCATTCTCTACGTCTCCAAGATGGTCCCTACGTCCGATAAGGGTCGTTTCTACGCGTTTGGTCGCGTCTTCTCTGGAACTGTCCGCGCCGGTCCCAAGATCCGCATCCAAGGCCCCAATTATGTTCCTGGAAAGAAGGATGACTTATTCGTTAAGAGTGTCCAGCGTACCGTGCTTATGATGGGTCGCTACATTGAACCCATTGAGGATTGCCCTGCCGGGAACATTATCGGTCTCGTCGGTATCGATCAGTTCTTGCTCAAGAGCGGTACTCTCACCAGCTCCGAAACCGCCCACAACATGAGGGTCATGAAGTTCTCGGTGTCCCCTGTCGTCCGAGTTGCCGTTGAAGTCAAGAACGCTGCCGATCTCCCAAAGCTTGTTGAAGGCCTCAAACGTCTCTCCAAGTCAGATCCTTGTGTCCAGGCATGGATCGAAGAGACTGGTGAACATATCGTCGCAGGAGCTGGAGAGCTTCACTTGGAAATTTGCTTGAAGGTCAGATACATCGCTTGCCTATCGTCTGGTCCTTACTTAGCAGCAAATATAGGACTTGCAAGAAGACCATGCAGGCGTCCCTCTCAAGATCTCGGACCCCGTCGTAGGCTACCGCGAAACTGTGAAGACGGAGTCTTCCATTGTTGCGCTGTCCAAGTCACAGAACAAGCACAACCGTCTGTACGCGAAGGCCTTGCCACTTGATGAGGAACTCACCAAGGCTATCGAGGCTGGCACTATCAATGCCCGTGACGACCTCAAAGCCCGTGCTCGTACCCTCGCGGACGACTATGGTTGGGATGTCACCGATGCCAGGAAAATCTGGTGCTTCGGTCCTGAAACCACTGGTGCTAACCTGTTGGTTGACGCCACCAAGGGTGTGCAATACCTCAATGAAATTAAGGATTCGTGTATTGCCGCATTCCAGTGGGCAACAAAGGAAGGCGTCTGTGCTGAAGAGAACATGCGTGGTGTCCGTGTGAACGTCATGGATGTGACAGTAAGCCCATTGCTGTCCTCACTAGCGGAGCGCTTTCATCTGAGATACCATTAGCTACACGCTGACGCTATCCACCGCGGAGGAGGTCAAATTATCCCGACGTGTAGGCGGGTTTGCTACGCTGCTTGCTTGCTCGCTACACCAGGCCTCCAGGAGCCAATTTACCTTGGTACTACAATTTCTGTTCCTCAGTGCGACGTAAGGTTGACAAACGTCTTAGTCGAAATCCAATGTCCCGAGAATGCAATCGGTGGTATTTATAGTGTGCTGAACAAACGTCGCGGGCAGGTCTTTAGCGAAGAACAGCGGCCCGGAACCCCCATGTTCACTGTCAAGGCATACCTACCTGTTATGGAGTCATTCGGTTTCAACGGGGATCTTCGTTCCCAAACTGCAGGTCAAGCCTTCCCCCAGAGTGTATTCGATCACTGGGAGATTATGAATGGCTGTGAGCGATCGATCCAAGTTGATAATGCTAAACACTGAGCGCATGCCATCCTAGCTCCTCTCGATAAGGGTAGCAAGATTGAAGAACTCGTCAAGAGCATCCGTACACGCAAGGGTCTTAAGGTAAGCACCATCCTTGGTCTGTTCCTCCCTCAGTCATCCACACGATTCGGTGTACAGCCCGACATTCCTGCTCTTGACTACTACTACGACAAGTTGTAATTCTTGCCTGGGTACCGGCGTGCTGTTGAACTAGGTTACTATGACTTAGGAATCGTTGTAAGCTGTCGTATCCCAACGATATTTGTATCCACCTATTCTCCACTTTTGCGGCTCGGACCTTCTTGGCAGACTACACCGTAACGGCGTGATAACCATAACCGTGATTATGAACGGCGACACTCAGGGATTTACCCGTAAGGAAAGTTCTTGGTCTTAAAGCGGCACTGGTGAATTCTCGCTACATATGACTTCCTGTGAGTCACTGGCTATGCGCCGGACATATGTCCGAATTTACGGGAGCGTCGAGAATCGCTTGTTCTCGGTGCCGTCTTCATGAACAAGTCAGACTTCGTTCACCAGTGACTCGGCCATTCGCGTACAAATGTCGATAAAGCAAAGATCTCCGAATGCCAGGAAATATCGCCCACCTTCCTACATTCTTGGAAAGATGTCAAGCGTTACCGACAGTTTAGCGACCGCACCAGGCGTCCGGACTTACCTGCAGGATTACCCTCAATTCACTGCTCACACAGTCGAGAAACTCACCGGAGGGCTGGGTAATTTCACGTATAGGATACGCCTCCACAGGGAGTTCGCTGGCCGCCAGACGCTTGTTCTGAAATACGCCCCTCCGTATGCTGCAGCATCGGGCGGCACGTTTCCTTTGGATCAGAAGCGTCAGGTATTCATTAACTTAACAATATTTATATTTATATCTTGATCTACTGACCATGAAACTTAGCTCATTGAAGTTCAAGCACTCCGTCTCGCGAGTGAGCTGATAGCCGACTCCTCGATTATTAAAGTTCCAACCATCCATTTATTTGACGAGGAAAGACACGTCATAATCATGGATGACGCAGGGGAGCACTCCCGGACTCTGAAGGAAATACTCATAGAAGAGGGCATACCGAAGAGCGTCTCGGAGCAAATTGGTACTGCCCTTGGCGAATTCATCGTCAGCGTTCATACCTGGAACCAGAACCCCGACATCGACATGACTGTGTTTGCGAACAATCAGGTCGGGAAGTATATCTCAGCCTTCGTGACGTATGGACGACTCGAGTCCACTCTGACGGGGAGGGATAACATTCCTACACTCTCAGATCCACTGCTGGACATTCCTGAGGCAAAAATGACAATGATGTCGAAGCTGGTAGAAAGGAGGCAGCAGGCTATCTATGCTGCATCCGCATCTGACCCTATGACGCACGGAGATCTATGGCCGGGCAATCTGGTGGTGTCGCTCAGGCGCGGTGCCGACAGAAGCATAGAAGGCATAGAGAAACTATACGTCCTGGACTGGGAAGTCAGCAAGACCGGTCTGCCGGGACTAGATCTCGGTCAGTTTTGTGCAGAAATGTACATTCTGTCCGAGTTCTATCCAGCACGGGGGGAGCAGGCTCGGGCTATGATTGGGTCGTTTTTACATGCTTACAGGGAGCAGAGGGGAAGGGGTGGGGACACTGAACTTGCGAGAACTGTCGTGGGCCACATTGGCGCACACATGGTGGCACTCACGCCGCGAATAAGTTCCTGGTCTGGAAGAGAGAAAACGAGAGAAGTAGTAGAGAAGGGTGTCGATATGATGGCCCTTGGCGAGGAGGGAACAGAGTTGTCCTTGAGAACAAGTATCGTAGGACCTCTTCTATGAATTCTGGATTTGGCACGTTCGTCACGTCATCTATTCGCTGGACTCGGCTTGTCGACGATTGGCTTCCTCTGACCATGGTCCCATATCTCGCCGAGCTACCCCCGGAGATATATGACGAGATATTAGCATACGTCCCTTGGGACGAACGGCAACAAACTACCTTGTCGCTCACTAGAGCCATCCCACGTTCCCCGGTGCCCTTGCACCATCTATTCGAATGCATCCACCTCAAGTCAGCAGAGAGTGTTGTGCAGTTGTATCGTCGACTGCGAGGATGCAGCGAAGAATCAGATTGGGTTAAGGAATTCTCTCTTAAAACGTGGAGCGTAGACCCGGACGTCGTGATCAATCTAGTAGCTCTCCTTCTGCGACTGTCCACGATCACGCTATTTGTCGGGCCAGACTTTGCCCCGGAACATATGGAGGCGATACTGGAAAAGCCTAGGAAAACGTTGACTTACATCTCACTGCGTTTTAGACCGTAGTAAGCCGTGGTGTTTCTTGTCATCAAGGCTCGCTGCTGACCGCGAACTCAGTGTGCAAAGAGCGACGTATTATCAATTCCTCAAGGTGTGAGGGGTCGACACAAGGTTGCTCGTTGCTAACTCGAAAGTCAGGGTACATACTTTGATACTGCTCTGCTGGCATTTTCTCGATGGCCGCCAGCCAATCTTCCCACTTTATCGATTGTACAAGACCCTCTGGATGCGGAAATAGCCCATAATCACCATTTCGCACAGCCCTTGGTGTTCTTCCGCTTCGATCCAATCAGCGTACTGGTTTGCTCGCCATACCTCTCTTCTCTGATAAACTTGCGACTGCGAATTCCGTCCAGACAAGTGGCCCCGTTTATCTACCGGTCACCTCGCTCCATGCCAGGACTCCGCATCTTAGATTTGTCGACGTGCGATATTCGATTAACCGACGTGGAAGCGCTGGTGGCGCGGTTTCAGCAGCTAACACATCTAGTAGTCGATGGGTGTAACATTACGCGAGGTGATGCCCAAGAGAGTGAATGGGCAAATATTGGAAAGGCTTGTGCACTAGCAACCGTCAAGGCAGCCAGGGAGCGAGAAAAGAAGCTCAAGACCTGGATGGAAGCTCACGCAACGGCTCACACCGGCACCGAGCCAGAACTTCAGACCGCCGTACCTGAAGCAGATGTTGCTGTAACTAGACGCGTCCGCCCTGGCCGTCGTGGACTAGCCACTGCAACGATATCGTTACGAGGTCTGCCAGCAGTAACAACAACGCCTGTTACTCGAGCGAACACGGCAGTGCCAAGAGTTCGTATAGTCCCGTCAATCCCAACTCTCTGCTCCTTGAGCACGATGAGAAGCACACTACACAAGGACAGGCACGACGCCATCCGGGCTCAGTTTGGGAGGGGCTGGGACGAAGGGCTCGCTCAACTCACCGCCGTCCGTAGCAGACTGTTCCAGTCATGGAGAAACGGTGTGAGGATTATGCGCATTGCTGGGGACCAGGGTCTGGAAGATGGCTTCGAGGGTCTGGAAGACATTGACGGAGAAGGTGCGTTCTACGGGAGAGACGGGTCTAGGAACATATGGCCAGTACCTGTGCTGTGTCTCGCAGGTGGAGTTCGTAACTCTGTTCAACATGTGGATGGATGCGGCCATGCAGCAGCTGGCTATGTGTGGCTGGATGATATCTAGGAACATGAAACAACTTATGCGAACTCTCCTTCAATGGAGGACTCATAAACTGGGCTGAGGATTGACGAAAAAGATTCGTAACCAGTCCGCTTCCTTCTCCATCTCTGGAAGGGTCCGAGGCGGCCGATTTTCGTCGGCATCCACCGTGAGTGGTTGGAATCGGCCATCAACGCCATTCACATCCATAAGACGCTGAGGGAGAGAAGCTTCTGATCGTTCCAAAGCGGGGTATATGTCGTCCATCTTCTCGGAGAAGTAATCGCCATTGAACCTTCGGGGGAGGATATGAAAGTGAACGTGAGGCACGGACTGCCCCGCAGCCTTGCCATCCTACAAGGGCGCGGATGAATTTCGAGCAGCCAGATTGGGCCAGGTTGAGGTTACCTGACATGCTACGGTGAGCGAGTCTGCACTGTAGGCTTTCTCGATCACACGACCGACGTGTTGTACGGAGCTGATGAGGGACGTCAACTCGGGGGTGGTGAGGTCTGTCAGCCTCGGCACGATGCGCGTGGGTATGACCAGGACGTCTTGCGACGGCTGAGTGTGTGATAGGATAAGGAAAGGAAGAATACTCACGGCCTGGCACGATGGGTTTTATGTTCACGATGGCATAGGAGAGGGCCGTTCGATAAAACGCCTGGCTGGTCACTTCAAAGGTAGAAAACAATAGCGGGACAGACATGGTGTGCACAGCCACATGTTGCACGGGTCACATTGAGCGCGTGCGGCGACGATTTAATATTTAATATTGTACATACCCGCTCCCTCCATCTCACCCGGCTTGGAGCTTGCGACCATGTCCAGTCCGACAGACCTCCATCTACCCCCGGGCCTCCCCTATCCCGTCAAGGTCGCCTCCCTGGATGTTAAACAGGCTGCTCCAGTTCAGCGCGGCACTCGTTTACTGAGCTACTCTTTCAAATATCAACCGTCTACACCCAGTTCATGCCCCGAAATCCGCTTCGGAACGTGGGACTGCCCGATCGAGGGCACAGTGGAGGCCTGGAACGTCCGTGTGGGAGACGAACTCTCTCTCCAGAGGTCCAAGCAGAAGTCCGTCATTACAGTCCTCGAGCCTTGCAAGCATGGTGTCCAAGTCGGTGGCTTATGCGGGATCTGCGGAAAGGATATGACTGGGTTGGTATCATCTTTGTCTTTCACGGTCCTCTAAGTCTCATGACTATCCCCAGCTATGATTACACCGGCTTCTCTGACGCATCGCGTGCGTCTATTCAGATGACACACTCCGCCTTCGGCCCCACCGTATCGATGGAGGAAGCACAGAGAATAGAGAAGGAGACCGCAGAACACCTCCTCAAGTCCAGGAAGCTGTCCTTGATCGTTGATCTCGACCAAACCATTGTTCATGCAACTGTCGATCCTACCGTTGGCGAATGGATAACGGAGGGAGAGGTTTGGGAGGCTAGGCAGATGAAAAAGTCCTCAGAAACGCCCAGAGAGGATGATTCTGACTCTTCAGACGATGAGACCCCCGAAGCGGACGTGTGCAATCCCAACTGGGAGGCACTCAAGGACGTTCGCAAATTTCGGCTCGGTCCGGAATCATTCGGCTTACCTTCATCAAGAGCAGTGCCCAAAGTCAAAGGCAAGCAGAAGGCCATTGAAAGCGATGGCTGCATGTACTACATCAAACCTCGGTGCGTCGTCAAGTCCGCACTCCTCGAGCACCTACTTATTCGTCTCTACAGGCCAGGTTTGCAGGACTTCCTTCGTAGACTATCCACAAAGTACGAAATGCATGTATATACCATGGGTACTCGTGCCTATGCAGAGGAGGTCTGCGCCGCTATCGATCCTATCGGGAAAATATTCGGCGGTCGTATCCTGAGTAGAGATGAAAGTGGGAGTGAGTGTGTTGTCTTGGGTCTGCCGGACGCTCGCTCATATTTCTTAGGCCTCACGCAAAAAAGTCTACAGCGACTTTTTCCTTGCGACACATCTATGGTTGTCATCATTGACGACCGGGCGGATGTTTGGGAGTGGAGTCCAAACTTAATCAAAGTTATTCCCTGTGAGTTTCCTAGCCACACCCAGGCACCGTCTAGCCAATCTTTGTGAAAGACGATTTCTTCATAGGCATTGGTGATATCAACTCTGCTTTTCTTCCAAGGGTAGAACCACTGGCGCCTGCAGTGCATCCTCCAACGCTTGGTTAGTCTCCCCACAAGACATCACCGCCAACCCTCTTGTTCATGATCATCAGGTAAACCCGCTACGTCCCCAACACCGAGCACAGCGGTACTTGCTCCTTCGCCGTCGCCGGTTTCTCAGCCTGAGGAAGGCGAGCGTGCTGAAATTGAGTCCAAAGCCTTGTTGACGCAAAATTCGTTGGCACTGGAGGCTCAGGTAGAGCAGCGACCTCTAGCAAAGAAGCAAGAAGAGCTACAAGGTATAGCGATGTACCAAGAATCATTCGTGTAATAACACCTCCACAGATGCTGAGCACACTATTGCATCAGCAGGGAATGTCAAAGCTGAACATCCACGAAAAGCGCTTCTGAAAAATGACGACGTTGAACTACAAAGAGTTGGCACGGTGAGTTATTACAGTGTTATAATACATAGCATAGATGCATCGAGCGGTCCTGGGCAGTTATTGGAAGACGTCCATCGGCAATTCTTCGATGCTTATAATCGTCGTTCCCCTGAAGAAAGGAACAAAAGGCGCAGACCGGGCAATGAACAACCACAGCCATCCAGAGGTCACGATGTGACAGTGAGTATGCAAATACGTTACGTCTGATATTGACTTCAATTCTCTTGGTAGCGCATCATTCCGCAAATGCGCTCTAGGACTCTCGACGGGGTTTATATCGTCTTCTCCAGTGTTATACCCCTTGACACGAAACCGGAAACTACCGAGATATGGAAAGTGGCACATATGTTCGGTGCTCGATGTTACACTGAATTGAACAACTCTACCACGCACGTAGTTGCTGCCAAGGTTTGGTCTCAGAGTAATCGGTGTCCTGTTCTTGTTTCTCATGACTGCTTATCATCAGCAAGGCACGGTCAAGGTTGACATGGCGCGAAAACGGGGTGGGATCAAGATAGTTTGGCTGGCTTGGTTCACGGACTCGATAGCTTTATGGCGGCGGCAAGATGAAACCCCGTACCTCCTTGAAGACCTTACCCGACATGCGCCAAGTCTGAGTCCTAATATTGATCCCCATCCAATTTCATCAGATCCAGAACCTGACGCCGATGACTGGGACGTCGAACCTGGACCTTCGGGCAATGTGGCTTTTGAGCTTGCGGACATCGACTGGAATGACATAAACAACGAGGTCGAGGCAGCTATGAATGAGAGTGACGAGGAAGATGCCAAAAGCGTGAGGAGTGTCATGGCATCAGGAGACGATGGCGTAACTGATGAGGCCCGTGGTCATCCTAGGTGCGTCCGTTCATCGAGGTGACATGACTTAGCTCAATCGTTGGGACTGGGAATTTAGCCCAAATTCTTCACCTCGACCAAAGCGGAAGCGTCCGAGAAGTGCTACACCCTCAGAGAACGGAAACTCTGACCCACAGCAAGATCTTCTTCGATCTCCACTGTCTAAGCGCAAGAAACTTGCTGCGAACCGAACAGGGGCGTCAAAGCTGAAGGAAGCATTTACTGCTGACGAAATCGCTTCCGCGCGGCACTCGAGGAGTCGAAGTCGCAGTTCGCCAATGGAATCCCCCGCCCCGAGTCTTCCCAGCGCAGAGGAGGAGGAAGAGGAAGAGGACTTTTTGGCTCGCGAGCTTGGTGAAGACTGGGGATAGTGCGTTTGAATAACTGACTGCTAGTATTTCACCTTTGACTTTTCGCTCTCCATTGCTGTCGATCTGATTGTGTTAGTAGTTTAGTGTCTGGAAAAGCGTATGCCGTTGGCATGGGGATATATATTTCCGCCCCGCAGCGATTACGGTCGCTTCAGATGCTCGCAATATAGCTCCCATAGCGTATCGACAGGGTCACCGGTAACAGTTGCAAATATCTGGTCATCGTACGTTTCGTCCTTCATATACGCATTGAGCTTCCGGACGGTACCCTTGCCGCAACGCTTCTCGATCCAGTCGAGAAAATACGCAGTCGTCGCGTACCCCGCATCCCACCTATCGCCTCCCACGACTTTCCAGTGCGGTGGGGCATACCCCGCATTCAACCGCACGAAATCTATCGCAGGCGAGAATGAAACCAGTTGTGATAAGACGATCAGGGCGCGGTCTTACCTGCAATGCCCTCGATGAGGCCCGATGGGCAGGTATCCTTTGCGTTGTATTGGTAGCAGTGGACGACTTCGTGGATGAGCACGCCCGTGATTTCGTCCCTTGCCCGAGAGACGGAAGAGAGGATGTAGTCGAGGGAGAAATGAATCTCCTTGTTCGTGTCTGTTCCGAAAGTGTACGCAACGCCTTCAAAGGATCGAAGGACGAGCGTGATTCTCTGGACGCTTGTGACGAGGGATCAGGATCCTAGGGGTAAAGCGGTCGGGGATGATCGGTGTACTCACTTCCTGGGCGCAGTCAAGGGGGTGTATAGCCAAGTGTATGAAGCTTCGACGGCGGACTGAAGGACATCACGATGAAAGTTGTGCAAAAAGATGGTGGCGCCTTCGTGGCTCACATCCTCGACTCGCAGTACGAAGTTGGGTATGTGCCACGAAGGAAGGGCAGATGGTGAGGGCATGAAAGGTAAAGTTAAAGGTACGGATGGATAGAACGGCTATTACATGGAGACAGTACGATTCCATTGTTTTAGTACGACACGGACGAATGTTTTTCCCCAGCGCAGACAAGTCTCTCGGCGGTGAAGAGTGTTTCATGTCGCACTGAGTGACGAAAGACTCGGTTGTCTGATAAGATGGGAATTACGTGAAACTGACCTAGCGACGACGGCTGCTTCCAGTCTCAGGACCTCTTGTCTGAGGGCATCCCTTCCTTCCTCCAGCCACTTGCAGTACTCGACGGCGCGGAACAAGACACCGCTCTTGCCCTTTGTCTGACCGTTGTTTCTCGCACCACTGCCCTTTGGTCGGCCTCTGGACGGCAGGTCGATCGTCTGTGCGCCAGCAGGGGCGATGAGTGCAATTAATTGTGCATAGCCATCGCGGATGGCATTGCGACGCTTCTGTTCGGACATGATGTGATTAAGCCGCTTCTGGGGCGTGGATAGGAGTGGCTTCGTCCGGGCAGCCTGGCGTGGCTCTGATGTACTTTTGCGGCGCGTAGATCGGGTGCTAGAAGTGCCTTCTGGGGGTGTTGGAGGCAGCACCAGATCGACGTCATGGTCTGGTTTGGTGGGGGTGGGGGTCTGAACGGGCAGGGGAAGGGCCGGGGGAGATGCGGAGGGAGGGGCAGTTTGGATGGAGTTCCAGACGGGGTCCGTCTCGAGGTCCCAGTTGAAGTTGTCCAGGAAGCCGAGCAGGTCGGTGGTCTCTGAGGGGGAGAAGAGGTCGGCGGAGGGGTGCAGCGGCGCGGAGGAGGGGGGGAACAGGCCGGAGAGCGCAGGATCGAACGCATACTCGAAATCGGCGAACGGGACGGGCGGTTGGGGCGACGGCGGAAGAGACATGGTCGGAGGCAGAGAAGGCCACCGGAGATGCTCGCTCCCGGATAGCCGGTGGTGAGACGTCCGGCGAGCCCGGCGGCGACATGGCGAAATATAATCCAAACATGGCCAAATAAATAAATATTGCTCGGATGTGTGACTTTTTATATACGCACTTGCCCGCACAGCTTCGGACCCGCCCCGCTCCGCAACTCCCATGTCGGCTCTCAGTGAGGCATCTACACCGGCCCAGGACGCGGCGTCGGCCATTGATGCACAGCAACTCCATCAGCTCCAGCAACACGCCGCCGACGTCCAGCAGCAACAAAACACCAACGGCACGTCCCTAGAAGCGACCCGTAAAGGTTAGCTCCCCGTAGCTATATCGTACATCCCCGTCAGAACCGCATTCCCAGCAAAAGCACCGTCCGTCAGGCGCGCATGTACCGCATGTCATACAGGCAAAACGAGATGTAGTGAAGTCCTCCCATGCCAAGTGCGTTGCCGTCCCCTCCGCAGTAGCCTCTCTCAGCATCTCCTCCACTCTCAGAGCTGCCTCAAAAGGGGCATCGGCTCGTCCTGTGCCTACCCCGACCCCGACCCGGATCATACCAGCCAGCCTCACCAGAGTGTGTCTCTCCGCCAACATCATCCCCACCTCTCGCTTACACGTTCCAGCGCCCGGTGTCTCAACATTCGCCCAAGCTCCCATAGGCTACGTCCATGGAGCACCAACTTTGACCCAACATCAATACTACGATTACAACGGTACATTCACTGGCGCGTCCTCTTCGACCTTTCGCCCCAACAAGCGGCCGCGCAACCTGACCGAAGAAGAAGCCGCCGCCATCACTAGGAACTTCAGTCGTGGCGACTTTTTTGTTGGTTCCAGTGCACCCGTTCGCATCGATCCAAGGCTACCCGTCAGACTTACCCTGGGGGAGGGAGACCATGTCCATTTCAGTATCACCGAGACCTTGTCTTAGCATGTCATACCGCATCTTAGTTGTATCTTGTTTAGTCCCTGTCTTCCTACCACATATCTCGTGTACAGTATGCATATCCTTTGGCACAGGAGAATAGACACGCCTAGATCATCGCCTCCGACCCTGACATAACCTGATCTGCAATCTGTAGCGTTGTGATCCGGGAGCAAGCACCTCAACCGCTACTGTCATTGCTTCCCAGATGCAATCACGACCAAAATGCACGATGACATCCATGTACCGACGTTCATGGCCAGATCCAGAGCGATCTGGCGCGTACTATATCAGGTCCACGAGAGGCGTCAGAGCGTTGACCTGGCGACGGATTCGGGTGCTACTATTGGATGCGTTTCAGCGTGACAGGAGGGGGATACTCTCGTGGCACTCCACTCGATCGGCGGCCTCCGTGCCGTGCGTGACAGCCTGTCACAATGCTATTATTTATCGTATGGATTTCGACCTCCTCATATTGATTTTATTTCCGTCGTTGTGCGAGGTCGTAACGCTGAGTCAAGGCTCAAGCTCTCCCAGGTCCGAGGGGGTTGTTCGAAGAATGGCTGAAATGGTGTATTCGGTTGTAGCGGCAGCTGTGACGGGTTACACCTGTCGGATGATCCTGAAACAGGTACTACCCGTACGGACTGGAACACCTACCGTACCCCTAAACTCTCCACAGACAATGTGTGTAAACGCTGCTCCGGTGAGTCTGATCCGGACTAGTTGTCCCTTACTACATGTGGTCATTTCTAGCTGCGGACTGCACCGCTTGTTCTTTGTTCCCACCGGCAACCAACCTCCTGCTAGTACGTACCCACACGCTCTTTAGTATCGTCATGTTGTCCTGGCCTATCCCAGCGCAGGCCGCCCTCCTCGTTTCTCTTCTACTTTTCGTCCCTCCACAGTCCTGTTTCGTCGGTGCTTCCCTGGTGCATTCGCCTGCCCGCCGTGCAACTATCTGCAACGGTAGTTCCGACCTTTGCAGCCGCTCTTTTGGAAATGTCACCTTCGTCGGTGCTCATGATTCCTATGCAGTTGGGGTCAACAATCGTAAGTTGCCCTCCTCCCCTCCTCCGCAGCGTCTCCTCGAGGCTGAGCACCGTACGGCAGTGGCTGCGAACCAAGACTACAATGGTACGTCGCCGTAGATCTCGGGCGAAGATGGCTCACTGACTCACTCCAAACCAGTCACCCAGCAATTGAAAGACGGAATTCGCATGTTGCAATTGCAGACACACAATCTAACCGGTACCGTACAGCTTTGCCACACTTCCTGCGTAGGTCCCTTCGTTCGTCTTGAACTCCTCTCACTCTTTTCCAGTCCCTCTATAACGGAGGACCCCTATCTACGTACCTTGCGTCAGGTAGGTCGCAATGATGATTCCGGATTCTCGGTAGGTTGAAATAGACGTACAGTAAAGTCATGGCTAGATGCTAACCCTGACGAGGGTGAGAAATACTAGAGTCGTGCCGTCTCCGTGTTAACGTCGTCTGTAGTCCTTTCTCTCCTGATCGTCAACTCGGATGATTTCCCTCCCACTGCGTATGACGCCGTGTTCAAGGCTGCTGGCCTAGACACGATTTCATATGCACCTGCTTCGGCGTCCATCCCTGCCACCCAATGGCCCACGCTCGGGAGCCTTATCGACTCTGGGAAGCGCCTCATCACCTTTATGGATGCGTCAGCGAACTTTAATAGCGTCCCATACATCATTGATGGTGCGTATCTGACACCTCCACCCCCGTCATATGTTCCGATAGCGTCCTCCTAGAGTTTACAAACATTTGGGAATCGCCTTACGACGTTACGACGACCTTTGACTGTAGCGTCAATCGCACCCAAGGGGATACATCGACACAAATGTACCTCATCAACCACTTCCTGGACACCGTGGTTCTCGGGCAACCTGTCCCAGACCCTAGCCAGGCTAATCAGACCAATGCTGTGTCTGGCCAGAACTCACTTGGCCAGCAGGTCAGCCTTTGCGTCAGTCAATACGGCCGAAACCCTAACTTTATCTTGGTCGATGTGAGCTCGTGGTGCGGATTTGTCCTGGCTCGGCGCTTACTAGCAATTGAAACTTAGTTTTACGAATATGGCGGTGGCTCCGTGTTCCAAGTCGCTGCCACCGCAAATGGGGTCACGTACTCTCCTACGAGCCCCATTGCGACTCCTCTTCCGCAATCTAGCTCCTCAACGACGGGATCGTCTTCAAACGGTGCAATGTCCATGCCTGCTCAGTGGACCACAGTTTCAGTTCTGTTCATAGGCTTCGCATTTGCTGCTCTTTATTTGCTCTAATGTTATCGTGTTCCCCATCGGACTTACCGGACCGAGATCGGATTTACCGCAGACATTTAGCATTGGGTTTACTGCAGACGAGAACGTGTCGGCTTCGGTCGTTTACTTAATTCAGCATATGTCGATACAATACTCGAAGTCTACCGTTTTCTTTCTACCCTCCATTTGTACACGCGTGGTTTGTAAACGGACGGATCGGATTTTTGTTTCCGTGAGCTGTCGTCTTCGTCCTGGGGACCGTCCCTGTCCTCTTCTTCGACACGTTCAGCTCCCCGGATCTTCTTTCGCCCACCTTTACCAACCAGTAATCGTTGCATCTCTAGTTCGCGAAGCGCATATGAGAGTTGGGTATCTCGAATAAGTCGTGCAGCAAGCTCCTTGAGAAGACGTTTGCGGTTTTTCTGTGCGATGGAAAGAAATGGACGGCGTAATAGGGAAACCGAGAGGCAGTCACGTACAACATTGACCACGCCTTGGTCTTCGTCTGCATCGTCCACGCTGTCATCGCTGCGTTGTTTCTCTCGTCGTTTTGGTTTCACGAAATCTTGAGCTTTCCAACCGAGGTCAGGTCCGCTGGATGTGCCCATCGGAGCGACATTGTCTACACCGCTGTCGACGACAGTACGTCGCTCGAGGTGACGCTGAGCTTGGGACAATAGTCAGCAGCCAAGAAGGCAGACAAGGAGCAGGCCCACCTTCTGCAGCGTCTTCAGTAAAGATGATGTGATTTGGAGGCGCGTGTGTTTTCTTTCCATTTCGCGTGGTATGTGGCGCAATCACACCTGCTGCACGCAGGGTCTCCAGTTCCGCTTCCACCAAAGGTTCGTCGTCATCCGAGTCCTCGGCCGCGTGGCCAGATGAGACGAGATTCGCCAGATCGGTAAGCTGTCGCTTGATCTTGTCGATTTTCTAGGGTGGGTGAACGACCGAGCACGGCCAGGAGGTGAGACCAAAGGACGGACCTTGAGACCTACGGTCTTGATGGTCCGGATGTAGCCTTCGTCCTGGGACTTGAGGAGCTTGACCATGTCCATGGGCATGGGGGCGTTTCCCCTGTCGTGCACGTGGACGCCCTCGACGGTCCTCTGGTTTTTCATGGCAAAGTAGAACTCATCCTTGTTCCTGTTGGCAGCCTTTTGCTTGAGGCGGTGGATGCGGTCCTGCTTTGCGTGGTAGTCGCGTGCACGGAGGACATAGTCCTTGTGCTTTTCCAGCAGGCCATACTTGGCACGGTGCGCGAGCTGTGAGCGCTCCTTGTGGTTGCGCCTATGCAGCGAGTTCCTGAGGGAGGAGGTCATCACACAATATAGGCGTGACAGCAGAGTGTGACAAGATATCATGCGTGACCTTTTTTTTTTTTTTGGCACTCAGAACCATTTTTGATCGAATTCCTTGACAAAAAGGATGAGTTTCCAGCATTTCAGGCTCGGGCAGCTGGCCATGTCCCAGCCTTTGCCTCCACATTTGCAGCAGAACCAACACCCCTCCTTTCCTCAAAACGACCCCGCTCCCACCAAAACTTCCACGGCGCGCCCACCCTATGGCTCGGGCGACACCGACGACGGCTACACCCTCGTCTTCCCCAACCTCGCTGCCTTCCAAGAGTGGCGCGCCCACGAAGAGGAAACCCAGATGGTCGAGTTCGTAAAGGGCGACACCCACGGTAGCAAAGCGGTCCCCCCGCGCTTCAAAGACCACACCAAGCTCGTCTGCGCCCGCCATTCGCGCAGCGGCCGCAAAAAGTACGTCAAGAAGCACCCCGAACGCGTCCGCAAGGTGCCGAGCAGAAAAGTGAGCGTTTTTGGCTGACCAACGCGCGACGACCGTTGTGTGTGTTGATGACGTGACCCCACCCGGGCGTCGACAAGCTCGAGGGACAGGGATGTCAAGCGTCGATCAGCTACAAGACGTATTATGATACGGAGGAAGTGCGCGTCTGTTGTGCGTGTGTTCTCTTCTGCGCTCCGCCGAGGTCAACAAAACTTTTCTCTGCTGCACAGACATTGCGGAGCATTCGCATTCCGTCGGGCTCGCCAACCTTCCCTTTACTCGGCGAGGCAGGCGGGCCGCCGTGGAGGCGGAAAAGGCCAAGTCGAAGCGCAACGCACAGTCCCAGCCCGTCGTCTCCACCCCAACGGATGCGTCCGCGTCGACCGCCGCTGCCGTCCCTGTACAGGGTTCTCCATCTCACGTGACGGCGTTCCCGTCGAACACGCCATTGGCCCACCTGTCGCACGCATTTCCGCACTATCCCGGACAGCCTGGTGCCAACGCGCCGTATCCGCAGATGGTCCCTACGCCCTCGGCTCAGAACGAGCAGTGGGAGCGTCTGTCGGTACTGTTCAATGCGATCCGGGAGCATGCTCGTGCGTTTGAGTACCCGACCCCGAGCGTCGTCGCGCTGGAGAGCGTGTTGATCCGGTTGTATCTGGAGAGCCCGATGGGCATGATGGGAGGACCCGGTCTCGGTGCACTAGGGCCCAGCATACATGGCATCATACCGCCTCCCCAACAGCAGCAGGGACAGACATCGCAGCCGCATGACGCACACTCGCAGTCAGCGATGGGCGTCGCATCAGGTTCGGGGGATCATGCCGGCAGCGAGTTGGAGAGCAGCATCGAGAGCGGTTGAGTCATGATCTTGCATGGACTGAATTCTGGTTCTCGTTCGTGAGACGTGTGTTGTTGCGGACCCAAGTCAGCTTGTAAGCATCGACTAATGTGTAGTGTATTTCTCGTCAAGATATATCAAAAAATAATGCGACCGTCTACTCCAACGAGAGGTCAATCAGCAAACGGGTCAGCAAATGGATCTTCGACGTCTGCTGCTCTCGCTCCAGAATGTCCCCCCGCCGGGTGAGTTGTAGTTGGTTGATGTTCTTCCTCGCTCTCGTAGTCGCTGAAATCAGAGAGGCTTCCCCTGTGCTGGTCCCACTCGGCCTCAGTTATTGAATCATGCCGCTGGGATGGCTGCATTGGTGGAGGTAACGAGGCCAGTTCATTCCCTAGTCCGCCAAAGGACAGATCCTGTAGGTCGGGATGAACGTACCCTGACACGTTCCCGGTCCGTTCTCCATCTGGGGACGGTGCGCGTTCCGATTTGCCTGGAGCGATGGACATTGCACTCATGGATGCCTGGATGCCGACTGCAGGATCCTGGGTATGCTGAGGCGCCGAAAGCTGTTTCGAGACCTGTCATGGGACTGCAGGCGTTAGATGCTGGTGCGACTCACGTTGTCATACAGTTGCAGTGCAGAGACGACGCGCTCGTTGGTCTCGATCAGAGTGCCGATCACTTCTTCGTTTTCTACGAGCTACGGCGAGTCACGCGACAGTACATGTCTCTCGTGGAAGAAGGTCACCTGTATGTACCGGATGATGGTCTTGCGGGCGGTCCGAGCATTTTGCAGACACTCTTGGACGCGAGCGTTGGTGGTGATGTTCTCCTTGTCGCAGTTGACCAGCTTGATTGCATTGACCAAGTTGCTCGATGCTTGGCTGGCGTTGGCGATCGATGTCAGTATCTGGGGCTTTTCCTAAACGCGAGATGAGAGGTGGGTCGAGCGCGCGGTGGGGAGATGCTGACCACCTCAAAGTTGAAGGGAGGTCTCCTGGCGCGGATCTTTTTTTGCCGCGCTTCCTCCTCTGCTTTGCGAGCTCGTTCCTTTGCCTCTTCCTTTTCCTGTTTCGCTCGTTTCTTTGCGGCGTCCTTGTCGCTGGGGCTGGAGCGGAGGAATTGGGCGTCTGCACTTTCCGAACGCACGTGCGAACGACGGGTGTGCCTGTAGAGATTAGCAACGGTGGAGAGGGACGGATCGTTCTTGAACTGGGTGCTCCAGAATGCGAGGATGGAGAAGAGCTTTTTCCTGACTTTGGTATCTGCCATGGGGTCGGAGGCAAGGTGCCTTATGGCGTCGACAAGCTGGTCATCCATGCACGCCGCTGTGCGTCAACAGGTGAGCGAGCGTGTGCGTCCGTGCGAAAAAGTGGCATTCGTACTCTGGAACTTGTGATCGCCGTTTTCCATGAGTGCTTTGAGAATCTATTCAGGGTGAGAAGGCGGTCAGGGGTGGTGGTAGACGGGGCGTACGACGAGGGCGCGGTACTTTTGGTGGTTATCGCCATGCTTGATCTTCTTTCTGATGGCCCTAGAGACTTCGGAGGGTCTATCGTAGACGCGATCAGCGGTGGCCAGAGCGGGGCAGATAAGGAGATACCCGGTCGACTGTAGGCTAATCGAGGTGGCGAGTTCGGGTATGCTGATGGGGTGCGGATGAGCTGTCGTGCATGCGGGACGAGAGGGACGCACTCGTCGTAGGCTTCGTCGGGGTATGTGGGAGAGGTGAGTATCTCGACCCAGTCAGTGATGGACGACTTTTGGAGAGGCTCGTGATCGCGGGCGGGAGACGGGCGGTGAGCGGGACACTCACGTGCGGTTTGTCGCGGTTGAGCGCGGAGACGGCGAGCTTGAGGGCAGACATTCCTCGCTGCGGGGGATGTCGTCGATTGCGCTGCACTACCACCAAGTCAGGTGGCCATATATAGAAAGCTCTTCCTCGCACATGACGTCACCCACAGCCTTCGCGAGAACTCTTTCCACCTGGGCGTCATCGAACGTGGACACATTTATTTCTTCTACTGTCCCAAAGTACAGCACGAACAAGTGTACAGCCTCGACGAGGTCAAGAATCTCCACATGCTGCTCGTTCCTCGACCCCCGGTGTCAGTGGGCCTCGAAGAGATGACGGTACCCCCCGTGGGTACAGACGTTGCACCAGCCCCTGCGAGGCTGGACCGGCCAAGGAAACACTTTTGTTTGCTGACCATAGGAATGAAGCGACTGCCCGAAGCAAACGAGGTCTTTTGGGTCGCCATGACGGCAGTCGAAGATGACCTGGACCACCTGAGCGCGGCCTCGAAGGAAAGACGTATGAAACGAAAACATGCAACGAGACCCACGGGCGGCGATCTAACGAGAGACAGGGAGGGGTACGCCATGAAGGCACGGTTCGCTTGGCTGGCCGGGGCGTCTATGTGATCGTGAACATGTTCCGTCGAGCGACGCCACGCACTTGGCGTACCCAAGCACGCTGGGTGCCGTACAGGAAGGACTTGGCATTCACACTGCATCTTCATTCGTGGTTCAGGCCAAGAATCCCCTTGCGGAGGCGGGCCGCGCATCGTGCAGACTATCACTGGACCACGTTTTCGAGCGAGGGTCACGTGGGCGACACGAGTATGGGCTTGGCTTTACGACATGTCGCTGCGTCGGACTGTGCGTTGGCGTGCATGGGTTTGAGGCACTCAAGGGAGTAGCAGGGCAAGAGACACCTACCGAGCCGCTCGAGGGACGGTGGATCTGAGGAGAACAAGGTTGGTATTGGGACGTTGTATCGTACAAAGTGTATGTTACGCGGCGTGTTCTGGCTGCTCGGGGTCGTCGTTGACACGGAGGACCTTTATCCACTCGCGATAGCTAAAGTTTCCGTGGCGGTCCGTGAAGGCGCCGTTGAAGAACTTGTCGATCTAGCGCGGGGGTGAGTGGCGGGGAAGGGGAGGGGAAGAAGGGCACCTCTTGTTGGTCCATGCGCTCGCCGACGTCGCTCATCCACTTGCGGAGCTCGTCGACCTTGACGGTGCCGGTGTCTGCCTCGTCGAAGCACTCGAATGCTTCCGTGAGGTCGGCCTCTGGGTCGAACTGGACAAGACGCTCGCTCATCATGGTGAGGAACATGGTAAAGTTGATGCCGGTGTCGGCGGGGAGGGAGGTGGACGAGCCCGGGCGCGCGGCGAGGAGGCCGTCGAGCATGGACTCGGAGGGTGCTATGCCTGGGCGGGGCGGTGAGCAGGGGATGGAGGGGGGGAGAGGGACCGACCGAGGCTGGCAAACGTCTGGCGGAGATCGGCGAGGGACACCCAGCCGTCCTTGTCGTGGTCGACGAGCTGGAAGGCCTCCTTGAACTGCTGGACCTGCGGGGCCTGGAAGAGCGAGAAGAGCCCGGACGGCTCCCGTCTGGCGCGCGACGGGGGGGACATGGTGCGGTGCGGTGCGGTGCGGTGGATCGGGACAGGCCGGGGATGGGCCGAGGATGGCGGACTCGGCAGGGACGGAGATCGCCGAAGAGTCTTGGCGTGCTTGGCAATCGTCTTGGCGTCTGATGGCGATCTGGCTTGGCGAGGTTGCGGGTATTTGAAAAGAGGTTCCGGGGGACTGCGATTCCTCCGGCCCACGATGAACGTCAACGGCGAGTCGCTCCTCTGCGAATGGGTCGGGTGCGATGCCGCCTTTGCCGACGGCGAGCAGCTCTACAACCACCTCTGCAACGACCACATCGGGCGAAAATCGACGAACAATCTCTGCCTCTCCTGCAAGTGGAAGGACTGCGGCACCTCCTGTGCAAAGCGCGACCACATCACCTCCCATCTCAGAGGTCCTCCTCCCCCTCTCCCCCTTCCCCCTCCCGCTGACCCCCTCTCCAGTGCACACTCCCCTCAAGCCCCA
>JBBPKI010000115.1:0-41878 GCA_038089155.1 Nevesoporus exiguus
TCGAGATGGCAAAGATAAGCCTATTCGTGATCTCATTATACTCCTTCATCCTTGACACCACTATGAGCGGTCGTGGTGCGCATAGTGTGCAGCCCTCATCCCATAGGGGTAGAGGAAGGGCCAGAAATGCAAACTACCGAGGACCAGTGCATTTGTAAATCCACTGATCTACTGATTATATTTAGCTGCTTATCATTATGTAGGCATACAGTGCAGACTATGGGAACAACGTTTCGGGTCAAACCATTGAGTCACAGATTAACGTGCCTGCTGAACAGCTGCTCCCAATGAGCAGTTACAGGATGCAGCCTTACTCTCATCGCCCTACACTTGGCTATCTTATGCCGAACGAACCCGAAAGCTCGTCATCCTACAATACAAACCCTGCAAACATAGATCAGGTCTTGCAGGCAGTCATCCGCAAGAGAGTTCCACTCCTCATGTTCCCAGTACCACTATGGAGACCAACGTTACCTGGGGACTCTCAGGATTGTGGTCTCTCAGTACATCAAGATTCCCAAGACCTACTTCCTAGTTTTCGTCCATCTGCACCCCTTCATCCTGGTGAGAGCTGTTACGATTTCTCCGCTTATCTTATCTTATCAAGTCACATGACCACTATCACGTGACCGTGGGACATGTCACCTGACCAAGTATAGGTCAATACCTCTCACTTCAATCACATTCGTTCTAGACCCCTTATCTACATGCTTCCTTAATTACCGTTGGTCTAGACTCTTATCTTCTCTCCCACTCCACAATGACGTAGTACTTAGTAAGTATTCTCACACCAGCCCTAAACTAGTCTGTACGTATATAATCTGAATGTCATCAACGACCGGACTTCAGTCAAGTCCTGGTTGATTCCCCTGAACTCATCCTCTTGACCTCATAAGCAAGTCTAGTAGTGTGACCGAAGCCTTAGCAGGTTTAGGTTGCCAACATTAGGACTTGACTACCCACTACTTCCCTCACACTACTCTCTATACCTCGCCGTCGTTCGCGACAACCCCGGACCCTAGGGGCAAAGGGACTTACCATACTACCACTTCACATTCTCGCGCACTTGCGCTACTCTTCTCTTTTACGTATACCCCGGCTATACGCTGGTGAAGGTCGGTTAGACTTTAGGTCGCCGTCAAGGGGTGAGCTCGAGAGCTCTTAATTGGTTTAAACACCACCTCCGCACGTTTTCACTTCAAAGGAGCCTAGGCTCAGGTCCACGTGAGGCCACTTTCTTATAAGAATAGTCTTTACGCATTTGGTCATCGTCGAAAGAGCGGTCTTGTGCCCGACGACCCAAATTACATACAAATTTCGAAGACTCGAGTCGTGGAGGCTATTGTCCCGATCGAGTAGTTGCTGGTGTTGACAAAGGTCCACGCAACTTTACAAAGTTTTTGGATGTTCCCAAATCACCCCTTCCCCAAGTCCGAGGAGTTTGAGGTTCGCCTCCCCTCAGAAGAAACAATCTTCGGGAACAATTTCCCACACCGAAGAGAGTTCTCCTTCGACCCAAATGACGGATACATTGACCAAGCCGGACAATACCGTTTCTGGAATGGAGAATTTGCTCAAGAAAGAGCAAGCACCCCGGACAAGCGAGTCCTTTCAGAAGACAGATACCCAATAGGGAGACACCAGTCTACCCCTTATAGTGATATCGAAAGAGAAGAATTACAAATCGTCCAATACGACCCGAGAGAGGACGACAACAAGTATCTCTACCGTACACCCACACCAGAACCACTGGTGAACATCTTTGAACACCACGACCTCCTTCCATACCTTCTAGATAGGATAAGAGAAAACGAACCCTTCGACAGGTTCCTTCTAGAAGCTCACGAAATACCCGAGGACCAAGCACTAGCCTTCAGGGTTAGAGTCCTCCAAGTACAACTCTATCCTGACCCTCACATACGCCTCCAACAAGAAGTAGAACTTCTTGACGAATTAAGGGAGGGATTATTAGCTCTACAAAACCTCCGCACCCCCTCTCTCTCTCCCACACCTGAACCGGAAGTAACCCCGGTTCCAGAAGAAGAACAACACGTTGCGGTACCCATACAGGAACCCGCTCCCGTTCGTCGACTCCGAAACCAACGACTCCTTCGAGCACCACCTCGAAGACCAACCCTCGTCCCCCGACCAGAACAACCAATCTCCTCCCGCACCAGAAGCCATGGCAACAGAAGAGGCCGTTCAAGCCCTTACTGAACTAGTGGCTAATCTACAAGCACAAATTCGTACTCTTCAAAGAGCAGCGGGAGTACAAGAAACAAGAAACATAGAAGTAAAAGTCAACAAAAAGGTGGAGTCAGTACCTGAGCCAGGAAAGTTTGATGGGGCCAAAGGGAGATATGACGGGTGGAAGTTACGAATGAAATTGTACATAGATGCCAATAAAGAAACATTCACCAACAATCGAGAGAAGGCAATCGCCATCTTAACATGAGTAACCCCAAAGGAGGGAGAAAAGGACATTCATGGAGCAGAACAATGGGCGAGACAGTCGCTCACAAGATTCATGGATGGAGATGCAGTCTGGCCAGACGACAGTACTCTTTGGGATGTAATGGACCAAAGATTCAAGGCAGTGAACATGGTGGACGAAGCAAGAGTACGGCTTGAATGCTGTAAACAATATCATAACGAAGGAATTCAAGACTTCCTTACCCGGTGGCTTGGCCACTATTATGACACAAAAGCAAATCTGGCAGTCAACGACCCAAACGGGGTACGATTGCTAGAAAAGGCTGTAGATTCTGAAATCATGCAGCAAATCTTTTACAACAAACAACGAAAGGACTGCGTCCAAGATTACATAGAGGTCCTGATGAAGAAAGGAACCAGCATGGAATCCTTTAAACTAAGAGGAAAGGATTCATCGAAAGTGGGACAAACCTCTCAAACAAATTATCGCGAAGGACAAGCTCGTACCTATGGAGGGCGAGGCCAACCAATGGACATCAGAGCAGTCCAAAGAAATTCCAAATGCTTCAATTGTGCAAAAGATGGACATCTCGCAAGAGATTGTCCAAACCCAAAAAAGGAATGCACCGAGTGCAAATTCCTCGGAGGAGGACATAAACTCAATTGCCGAAAGAAGGCATATGGGCCACAGAAAAGGCCACAAATAAGAGAGATGACGAAGAAAGAAGAAGAAAAGAAGGAAGAAGAACCAAAGGAAACGAAGGCCATCAAAGGAATGGACTACGAAGCTATGAAAGCTTACTTCTTTGATCTTCACGAAACAGAAATGAAGAAGGCGGGAAAAGGTTACAGCAACTGAGGGATCTGGGACCTCAGAAGCCGAAAGTAAATCTACTAAACACAAAAAATAGTTTCTCTTCGCTCTCCTCCTCTGTACAATATGGACAAGATGACGATGACTATGACTCCCCTACCACATGTTACTCTACAGATTCCGAAGAATGTCCCTCCCCTATTTATAGAGTACACTTACCAACCGAGACCGGGTCTCCACAAAAGGAGCTTGCTGCACGGGAATGCAGGCTTAATTCGGTCAAAGAAAACAAAAAAAATATTTATAAGGAAAGCTTCCCAGAGCGAGTACTTTTACGGAATACCAAGGTACAATACGAGATTCTCATGGATATCTCGATTGCACACCCAACTACCAAGAATAAGCGACACGCTTGCAAAGCCCTCTTGGATAGTGGAGCCAATGGAATGGAGTCTTTATAGACAAACAATGGGCTGACCAAATTAAACTGCCACTAAAAAAGATGGAAAAAGAAATCCCAGTCTTCAATGTGGACGGTACAAAGAATTCTGCCGGAGCAGTTACCCATCAGGCAGAAATTGTCCTCGACTATCAAGGGCACCACGAACGCCTTATCGCAGAAGTCACCAATCTAGGCAAAAACAACATGATCCTTGGCTATACATGGTTGGCAAAGCACAACCCAACCATCGATTGGTCAAAAGGAGAAGTCAAAATGGCAAGGTGTCCAAGGTCTTGCTATATGCTTTCAGACCGAGGAACACATTTAGCACAGGAAGAAGAAGAAGAACTTAAGCACGCTTCGACCGTACACAAGTTCATCAAAAATCTGGAAGTGCCCAAAAGGAAGGAACCAACTTTGGAAGACATGGTTCCAAAAGAATATCACCATTACTTAGACATCTTCAGCAAGGAAGAGTCTGAGCAACTTCCCTTGAGAAAACCCTGGGATCACGAAATAAAGCTGAAGCCTGGCTTTCAACCCAAAAAGGCAAAAATATTTCCAATGAGTAAGGACGAAATGGAAGAGCTGAAGTCCTTCATGGAAGAACAAACCAAGAAAGGGTATATTAGACCCTCACGCTCTCCACAAACAAGTCCCGTCTTTTTCATTCTAAAGAAAGACGGAAAGAAACGACTAGTCCAAGACTATCGATATCTCAATGAATGGACAGTCAAAAACAATTACCCCTTACCACTCATAAGCCAATTGGTGGATAAGCTCCAAGGGGCGAAGCTCTTCACAAAACTAGATCTTCGATGGGGCTACAATAATATAAGAATCAAAGAAGGAGACGAATGGAAAGCGGCATTTGTCTCTCATTCCGGAGCCTATGAACCTTTAGTAATGTTCTTCGGCCAATGCAATGTGCCCGCTACGTTCCAGCAAATGATGAATGAGATCTTTGCTGATATGGACGGAGTCGTCATAGTATACATCGACGACATAATGATCTTCACAAAAACCGACGACAAGTCAGAACACGACAAAATCGTCCAAGAAGTTCTCAAAAGACTAAAGGAACACGACTTATTCCTAAAGCCTGAGAAATGCTTTTTCAAGCAAAAAGAAGTCGAATTCCTCGGGATGGTCGTAAACACCGAAGGAATTAAAATGGAGAAAGGAAAGGTGGAAGCTATTCTGGAATGGCCAACACCGAAGAACGTTAAAGGAGTCCGGAGCTTCTTAGGACTCACAAACTATTACAGAAGATTCATTCAAGACTTCTCCAAAGTCTCACGACCCTTGAATGATCTAACAAAGAAAGACCAACCTTGGCAGTGGGGACCCACTGAACAGGAAGCCTTCGATACGCTAAAAGGGACCTTTACCACAGCCCCCATACTCGCTTACCTGGACAACAACAGCAAATTTCGACTCGAAACAGACACTTCCGACTTCGCTACCAGCGCGGTCCTTTCTATTAAACAAGAAGACAAATGGCACCCCGTTGCCTTTTCCTCCGCTTCCATGACCCCTGAACAGAGGAATTACCCAATTGCGGACAAGGAAATGCTCGCCATAATACTGGCCCTTGAACAATGGCGGCATTACCTTGAGGGGGCAGAACAATTTGAAGTATGGACAGACCACGCCAACCTCCGGTACTTCATGATGAAACAAGATTTAAATCGTCGACAAGCGAGATGGTCACAATGGCTTTCTCGATTCAATTATGTCTTAGTAAATAAGCCCGGATCCAAAATGGGAAAGGCGGATGCTCTCTCTCGACGAGAGGATCATGCCATGGGTATCGACGAGGACAACAAGGGCGTTCAAATGATTCCTGAAAACAGAGTAAGGACACAAACAAAATACGGCTACTCAATCGAAGGAGAAGAAAGGAAACTCCTCGAAAGGATTATAGAAGCCCAAGAGCAGTGGAAAGGCAAAGACACAGAAAAGCCTAACCTGCTAACAAAAGATGGTATCCTTTATCTTGGTGAAAGGATATTTGTTCCCCCAAAAGACACCTTGCACCAAGACATAATTACCCTTTATCACGACTCTCCAATAGCCGGACATGGCAGTGCTGAAAAGACCTGGCAGATTGTCGAGCGTTACTTTCAATGGAACGGCCTTAGAGCCCAAGTAAAAGACTATTGTTCCAGATGTGACAGATGTGCTCGAATGAAACCAGAAAATAAGGCACCAAAAGGAGAGTTAATTCTGAACCCAATTCCCGAAGGTCCCTGGAAAGACATATCCATGGACTTCATCACCAATCTTCCCCCATCCAATACCTACGACTCTGTACTCGTCGTAGTAGACCGATTTTCAAAAGAGGTGGAATTCATCCCCACCAATAAAACAATTACAGCCTTGGGTACAGCAAAGCTCTATAGAGATCATGTTTGGAAGCACCATGGTCTCCCACGGTCCATAATCTCTGATCGAGGACCACAATTTGCTTCTCAAGTAATGAAGGACCTGGGCAAAATGCTCAAAATCAACCTCAACATGTCCACAGCTTTCCACCCTCAAACTGATGGACAAACAGAAAGGGTCAACAGAGACCTTCAACAATATCTTCGGCTTTTTACAGCTGAAAAACAAGAAAAATGGGCAGAATGGTTACCTCTGGCACAATTCTCTTACAACAATCGCCAGCATTCCGCCACAAAGAAATCTCCGTTCGAAGTTACCAAAACTTACGAACCACAAATGGGTATTGAACCCATTATCACAAAGAATGAATTGTCCTCGGCATTTGCACAGGACTTTTCCAAGATGCTTGAGCAAGCTAGAGAATCCCTCGAAAAAGCTCAAATATCAATGAAGAAACAAGCGGATAAATCCTGCTCCAAGGTTCCGGACTTGACAGTCGGAGATAAAGTCTGGTTGTCAACCAAGAACATAAAACTCAATCGGGCCTCAAAGAAGCTCACAGAGCGATGGATCGGCCCTTACGAAATCCTTGCATTCGCAGGTTCTAACGCCGTTACCCTGAAACTCCCTTCTACCCTGCGAATCCATCCCACCGTTAATATCTCAAGAATTAAACCATACAAGGAAAGACTTGAGAATCAACCCGTAGTAGCCCCGGGACCCATCATGGGCACACAAGAAGGAATTCCTGAGTTCGAAGTCGACTACATTGTCAATTCTCGACTTAAAGGGCGATCTCTCGAATTTCTAGTTCACTGGAAGGGCTATGACGAGGAGGACCGTACGTGGGAACCTCAGAGCCACCTGGCAAATGCTAAAGAAGCTATTGCCGACTTTTATTTATCCAACCCTTCAGCACCTCAGAAGTTGAGGATGCTTCAAACGGACTTTAATTCTCTCTTTTCTTCTTATTCAAACATAACAGAACCCTCCCAGGTTCCCTTCAATCGCCTGGAATGCGATTCATAGGAGGGGGGTAATGTTACGATTTCCCATCTTATCTTATCTTATCAAGTCACATGACCACTATCACGTGACTGTGGGACATGTCACCTGACCAAGTCTAGGTCAAACACTTTCACTTCATTCACATTCGTTCTAGACTCTTATCTCCCATGCTTTCTTAATTACCACTATTCTAGACCATGACATCATTAGTGACGTAGTACATTAGTCAGTATTCCCAGACCTACCCTAAACACCTGTGAGTAGTATATAAGACCAATGTAATCAATGACCGGACTTCAGTCAAGTCCTGGTTGATTCCCCTAAATCATCCTCTTGAACTCTATAGCAAGTCTAGTAGTGTGACCGAAGCCTTCGCAGGTTTAGGTTGCCAACAGGTGTCTGCACAGCAGCAGACAGGGATCTAGGGACATCTGGAGAAACAGGGCGATTGGGTGGCAAGGAAGTGGTGAGTGACGTGGGTGAAGTGATGGAAGTCATGACTTAGGCGTGATGTGGTGGCGTTGATGGTGGTAGCGAGGCAAGGATGACGATGAGTATAGTGATGATGGCAGCGAGGGATATTGTGGCAAAGATTACGGTGATGATGAGGATCTGGTGAGGAGTGAGCATTGTCGCTCAAGAGGAGAGAGAGCTCTTATATTGTCTAAGGAGGATGGGAGCATGGCAAAGGTTTCACTCAGGTTCCCATGTGTTCTTCAAAGTGGGATATCCTTTCCACTTGATCAGGTACTGGCGGCGATTAGCAGTTCCCTGGTGAGAGAGTATAGCCTCGATTTCATACTCCTCTTCGCCATCAACAAGATCCGGTGGCACAGGGATAAAGTTTGGACCATGCTCCGGTGTAGTCCGATAGGAGGATAAGAGGGAGGCGTGGAAGACATCATGGATGCGCCAAGTGGGTGGTAATTTCAACTGATATGCCACAGGGGAGAGTACCTTGATGATCTCAAAGGGTCCTTCTTTTTTAGGAGCAAGTTTTCGCAATGGGTATCTGAGCTTAAGGTTTGTGGCTTCAAGCCAGACCTTATCTCCTATGTACCTTCCAAGGTGTAAACTTGGTGGAAAGCCTTTCCTTCATGAGGTGTTGGGCAGTGGAGTGAGCAGTGAGTGCTTCTTTCCGTGCCTTGGCAAGGATAGACAGGTGTTCTTCTATGGACAGAACAAAAGACTTTCCTAGTGGGGGATAAGCTCTAGGTTCATATCCCATCATAAGGAAATATGGCAATTGGTGGGTGGAGGAGTGTGCTGTGGAGTTGTGGGAGAATTCCACAGTAGGAAGTAAGGTACTCCAGATACCAGGGTGTCCTTGACAAAAGATCCAAAGATAAACTTCGAGCTCCTGATTGGCTCTCTCTGTTTGGCCATCAGTCTGCAGGTGGTAAGCAGAGGAAAGTTTTATATCGTACTGAAGAAGTCTAGCTAGTTCTTTGGCAAAGGAGGAAGTGAACTGGGGACCTCTATCAGAAATACAAGAGTTGTGTAAGCCGAATCTTAGGAAGATATGTTGGAAAAAGAGAGAAGCTACTCCGGCAGTGGAAATGTTTTTGGTGCAAGGGAGGAAAATTACCCCCTTCATAAGGCCATGGTCGACCATGACCAAAACAGAATCAAAGGCATTAGAGACAGGAAGATCAGTAATTAAATCAAGGGAAATCTGCTAGAAGGGTCGTGTAGCAGAAGTAGAAAGTGGCGAAAGCGGGGGCACAGTGGGGTGGGTATTTGGTTTAGAGGATTGACAAATGGCATAGCCAGCAATAAAGCGAGCAATGAATGAATGCATACCAGGCCACCAGTAATCTCTGGAGAGGCGAGCATAAGTGCAAAAGAGGCCTTCATGGCCTCCACTGGGGGAGGAGTGAAGGGATGAGACCAGTTCATGGCATGTGTCAGGAGGAATAAAAAGACGACCCTTGTAATAAAGGTGAGGGGTGTCGTAATGCCAGTCTGCAAGGGAAGAGTGGGGGAAGAGAGGGAGGGACTTTTCCATGGCATGTAGGGCTTCAAGGACGAGAGGATTGGTGGTAGAGGAGCTGGCAATCTTGGAAACCAGTGCTAGATCCAAGGCAGAAATAATTTTAGGGTTGGTGAGGATGGGGTGGATATTATTGAACTGTCATATCCCGTCCAACTCCGGTCACTCCGGACCCACTCCGGACCAGTTCCCCCGGTCGCGCACACATACTCAACTCTGGACCAACTCCGTTGATCCTCCGGTTCATTCTCATTCAATATCATAGATCTTGACTTCGGACCTTTTCCATTATGTTTTACCTTGACATCTCTCAGTATGTTCCACTATGACATCTCCATTTCCGTTTCATCTCGACACCTCTATTCCCATTCTATCTCAATGTCTTATCTTGACTTCCATTTCACTTACATAGTTACCTCTGTGCCTGCGCACATTGAAGACTTACCTGATCTCATCTCTCTTAGTATAAAGTCTCTACTTCTGTCTGTAGATACCTCAGTTCGAATCTCAACTTGACCTCGACCTTGTCCCCTCCTCTCATCTTGAGTCTGAGACTCTCCTCTGAACTCCGACCCTCCACAAATTCGGGACACCGGACTTTCTGCAAGGCGCACCACATAAGGTGAAGCCAAAGTTCCGTTCGACTAACCTAACTCCGAAGTCCGGAGTTAGTCCGGAGTTCGTCCGACCCAGTGTTTAACATGAACGAAGTGTCCACGTCATGGCAGCGGGAGAGTGCATCTGTGGGGGTCATAGCAGTACCCAGGAGGACATTCCAGAGAAGATGGTATTCCTGAAGGAAAAGGCTCCAACGGGCTTGGCAATGCGAAAGCTTTTGAGGAGCCTTCATGAACGAAAGGTTCTTGTGATCAGTAAAGACAGTGACCAGATGTTCAGTGCCCAAGAGGTATTGTCTCCATTCTTCTAAGGCATCAATGACTGCTAAAAGTTCCCTATCATAAATGTCATAATTACGTTCAGCATCATTAAGAGTTCGAGAATAGTATGTGCAAGGATGAGAGTCTCCATTGGTATCTTTTTGCATAAGAATAGCTCCTACAGCAATAAGAGAAGTGTCAGTCATAAGGAAGAAGGTTTTGAAGTGTCAGGGAGAATGAGGACAGGAGCAGAGGAGAAAATATCTTTGAGGCGGAGAAAGGTGGTTTGTTGGGCGTCTTGCCATATCCATGGTTGGGTAGCCTTGATGAGAAGGTTTAATGGGGCAGCAATGTCAGCAAAGTTAGGAATAAATTTGTAATAGAAATTGCAGAAACCAAGGAAAGAGCGAACAGCTTTGATGGTGGATGATGGTTGCCATTTGGCGATGGCAGAGAGTTTCACAGGGTCCATTTGTACTTGACCATTCCCTATGATGATGCCCAAGTATTCAATCTCAGGGGCATCAAAGGTACACTTGGAGAGCTTAAGCGTTAACCCATGCTCTCAAAGTCATGCGAGGACTCTATGAGTGTGGTCAATGTGATCAAAGAGGGTAGAGGAGTGTACTCCGAGATTGTCCATAAAAATTTCCAACCATCCTTCTGGAGTCATGTCACGAAAGACCCAGTTCATGAATGCTTGAAACGTAGGTGGTGAATTACATTGTCCAAAGAACATCACTGTTGGTTCATATAGATCCAAAGGAGTAATGAAGGCTGCCTTCCTGTTAAACACTGGGTCGGACCAACTCTGGACTAACTCCGGACTTCGGAGTTAGGTTAGTCGAACGGGACTTTGGCTTCACCTTATGTGGTGTGCCTTGCAGAAAGTCCGGTGTCCCAAATTTGCAGAGGGTTGGAGTTCGGAGGAGAGTCTCAGACTCAAGACGAGAGGAGGGGACAAGGTCGAGGTCAAGTTGAGATTCGAACTGAGGTATCTACAGACAGAAGTAGAGACTTTATACTAAGAGAGATGAGATCGGGTTGTTACAATTTTGTTTCTTCATGGTCACCTCCTACTTATTTTCTTCATTCGCATTTGGGAGGGACCGATTACACAGGAAGTCTATATTCCATACCTCGTCATTCTGTATTCGGATGACATCCGTCTAATCCCATTACTATAGCATTCAGACTTCGCCCCCATCTTTGATGGCCATTACACAGGTTGTTTCACCTGCATCTTTGATTGATCGTTTCACCTACATCTTTTGATGTGTTACCTTTACCACCATCTTTGATAGATGGTTACCGTCATTGGCTGTGGGCATAGCCGCCTGTAACTAGACACTATTTAAACCGCCTTGTAAAGTAGTGTCTCCTCAGCCAATTCTTAACTCCTTTTTGTGGTTACCTATTGCTAAGCTCCTTAGCTCACCTTACAAAAGGAGAGAGCCCCTTGTCTTCGCCTACCCTTCTCTCAGGAAGTACAGCGAACCCTTGCATGCCTCACCTAAGAGGAGAGTTGCCAAGTACCTTGTCCAGGTACTTTCTTCGACCTAGCGAAGGTCCGTCCTCAGTCGATAGCTAACCCCGAGTGGGTCGCCCTGCTAGTCGAGCGCTGCACTACGAGACAGTGCGGATTGTTAGCCAACTCGAAGAGTCGTCCCGCTAACCAAGGCACTTCTACATCTAGTCAGGGACGTTGCGCCTCTTCGTGAGTGCCTCCCCTCTCTAGGTCGGCCAATAGCCCAGAGGTAGAAGTCAATCGTTGGCAATAGGAAGCCACAATCGTTACACGGGTAAGTCTTCAATGTGTGCAGGCACAGAGGTAACTATGTAAGTGAAACGGAAGTCAAGATAAGACATTGAGATAGAATGGGAATAGAGGTGTCGAGATGAAATGGAAATGGAGATATCATAGTGGAACATACTGAGAGATGTCAAGGTAAAACATAATGGAAAAGGTCCGAAGTCAAGATCTATGATATTGAACGAGAACGAACCAGAGAATCAACGGAGTTGGTCCGGAGTTGAGTATGTGTGCGCGACCGGGGGAACTGGTCTGGAGTGGGTCCGGAGTGACCAGAGTTGGACAGGATATGACAGTATCCCCCTCTTAGGCCTGAACCCCTGAAGGCTGTTAGCACGTGACTCCGTTGATTGGTTTCAGAGTCTGAAATGGAGTTTGGTTTGACTGTTAAAAAAGAAACCTGCGTGCTCAGAGTCACTTTATCCACTACCATCCATCACCATGTCCGACACATCCGATATCAAGACCTGGTCTGACGATCGCCTGGCGGAGGACGAGAACGACGATGACGCGCTCTGGAGGGCGAAGGCCTCCGAGCGGAGGAGGCAGGTCAAGGTCAAGAAGGAGGAGGAGGCGCAGAGGAAGGCGGCGGAGGAGGCCGCAAGAAAGCAGGCAGAGGAAGAGGCCGTGAAGAGGAAGGCGGCAGAGGAGGCCATGAAGAAAAGGGTGAGTGGTTTTTGGTGAGGTGACTCGGACTAACCGGAGCACAGGCGGAGTAGGTATGGGCGTAGCAAGCACAGGCTGGGCCAAGCAAGGGCAAGGGGAGGGCGAGGATGCCAACGATGCTGGAGTGCCGGAGGTGCGAGGAGTGAGGCCTGGCGTGCGAGCAGGCATCAGGCAAGTCGACGGCGTGCTCAGAGTGCCGGGATGCGAAGGTGAGGTGCGAGCGGCCCAGAGAAGAGAAGGTGGAGAAGAAGTGGAAGCGGAAAACGGAGGAACCGGAGGCACCGAAGAAGAAGGTGCGGACGGAGGAGAAGGTAGAGATAGGGGGTAGCGAGCTGACCCAGCTGCTCTGGGTGGTCTGCGAGATCCGCGACCAGATCCGGCTGGGCTTTGAGTGCCAGAACTGGGCGCTGGAGCTGCTGGAGATGTACGGAGATGACGGAGTGGAGGCGGAGATGGCGGGCGAGAGGTTGGACGAAAGGGAGGTCCGGGAGGTCGCTGGAGAGATGAGGGAGTTGAGGGTGGAGGAGAAGGAAGCAGTGGACGAGCAGGAGAGAAGGGAGATCGCAGAGTTCGCGAAGAAGAAGGCGGAGAAGGATGCGGAGGATGCGGAGGAGAGCGGAGATGACGAGGACGAGGATAGAGAGGTGTAGGTAAAAACCGGCCGCCTCCTGTAGATAGTTAATAATCGCAAATCATCCCGTGGGTCAAGCGGAGTGAGGTCCGGACTTGTCCGGATACCAGAGGTGGAACTCCTCAACAAGCTCCGAAGTGTGACCTATGTAACTCAGTGGCAAGAAGCCAAGAGGTCTCTTCGTCGGTTCCTTCATATCTGGACCACCGGACTAAGTACAGCAACTTGCAATGACGTTGTCTGCGATCTATCTTGGAGTCAAGAATCTCGGAGATCTCGTACTCCAGTTCTCCATCGACTTCGACCGGAGGTGGAGGTGGTTGAGTACGATTGGGAATAGTGTTGGGAACTGCGGGTTCCAGTTGAGAGACATGGAAGACCGGATGTACAGACTTCATGTTCTCTGGAAGCCGGAGCGTGAAGGAGAGGGAGCCTGCTTGAGTGATGATGGGGTATGGACCGAGGTTCTTTTCAGAAAGCTTTTTGGAAGGCCGTGTAGAGCGGAAGTACTTAGCTTTGACAAAGACCTGGTCACCGACTTTCAAGTCCGGTGCCAGAGTTCGTTTAGTGTCAGTGGGTCCTTGGTACCGTTTTTGAGCAGTGGCTATCTTCTCACAGAGGAATTCATGGAGGGAATCGAGGTCTACAGAGTACTCTCAGGCTCGAGCGGAGGTGAGATCGCGCTCCGGATGGACAGCGAGATTGGGGTGGTAACCCTTATTAGCGAAGAACAGAGACACACCGGTGGTAGCGTTTGGAGCATTATTGTATGCGAACTCTGCAAGCGGCAGGAGTTCGGACCAATTGTCCTGTTGGTAGTTACAATAGATCCGGAGGTATTGCTCGAGTGTCTGGTTCATGCGTTCTGTCTGACCATCGCCTTTCGGATGATAACCGGAGGTGAAGTGGAGGTGGATATCGAGAGCTTTACTGAGAGAGCGGAAGAAGTGGGAGACGAACTCCGAGCCTCGATTGGAGGTGATGTGAGAGGGAACTCCGTGCTTAGAAAAGACGTGGAGAAGGAAGAGTTTGGCTAACTCCGGAGATGATACCTTGTCGTCTGTAGGGATAAAGATGCATTGTTTGGACAGACGGTCCATGACGACGAGGATAGCGGTATGTCTGGAGGAAGCGGGGAGTTGCTCGATGAAGTCCATGGAGATGGAGTTCCAAGGCTTTTCAGGGATGGGGAGCTGTTTGAGAAGACCATAGGGCTTATGATGAGGGACCTTGGCACGAGCGCAGGAAGTGCAAGAGGAGATGTATTCTTTGACGAAGGTCCGGATGCCCGGCCAGGTGTATTCTCATCGGATGAGCTCTAATGTCTGGTTCTGTCCGAAATGTCCAGAGAGCAGATGATCATGCTTAAACCGGAGTACCCAGAGGCGGAGGTCATCAGCGTCGGGGACAAAGATACGATTGTCTAGACGCAAGAAACCTTCTGGGTCTACGGTCCAGCAAGGATCGGACTCATCGGAGTTGGACAGATGGAAGGAGGCGATAGGGTCGGAAGGGAGAGCTGAGAGGATATCATTATGAAGGGTCTCAACGTCGAACAAGGAGGCAGCTCGGAGTACCGGAGTTGCAAGGTATATAGCCCGGAGGGATGCGATGAGCTGTTCCTGTGTAAAGATGGGACAGAAATTATATGGGTTGACGCGAGCGTAGTCCCTATCCCCCTCTTTTGGGTAGACGTCCCAGCATCTAGTCAAGGCATCGGGTTTGGCACCTAAGCGTCCAGGGAGGAAATGGACGACCATATTGAACTGGGAGAGGAACTCTGACCACCGGGCTTGATGGCGGGTCAGGAGTTTTGTGGTGGAAAAGTATTCCAAGTTCTTGTGGTCAGTCACGACATCAATCGGAGTACCAGAACCTTCAAGGTAATGCCGCCAAGTCCGGAAGGACTCATGAATGGCAAGCAGTTCCTTATCGTGAGTGTCATAGTTGAGCTCTGGAGCGGAGAGGGTCCAGGAGTAGAAAGCGACAGGCTGGAGTTCCTCGTCCGGACATCAGAGCGAAAGGATGCCAGCGATGGCATAGTTGGAAGCATCGGTCTCAACAATTAAAGGTGCATCTGGTACCCAGTGAGTAAGAATCGGAGCGGAGGTAAACGCTTCCTTAAGGCGCCGAAAGGCGGAGCGACAAGCGTCGTTGAAGTCCCATGGAAAGCCCTTACGAGTAAGGTGGGTCAAGGGAATGATGAGACCAGAGTAGTCATGGATGAAACGGCGGTAGAAATTAGCGAATCCAAGGAAAGATTGAATATCTCGGACCTTCCGGGGCTCGGGCCAGTCAAGAATGGCCTTGACTTTCTTGGGGAACATGGTAAGTCCAGAGGGTGAGAGGTGGTATCCAAGGTACTCAGTAGAGTCAGTATGGAATTCGCATTTATCTGGTTTAGCATAGAGGCCGTGTTTCCGAAGTCGTCGGAGGACTTCTCGGACATGCTCCCTATGGGAAGCCTTGTCAGCGGAGAATATAAGAATATCATCCAGGTATACAATCACAAAGACATCGAGGAGATCAGCGAAAATGGAGTTGACAAATCGCTGGAAAGCCGCTGGAGAGTTGGTCAGTCCGAAAGGCATGACAAGCCATTCGTATGAACCATAGCGGGTCCAGAACAAAGTCTTCCATTCGTCGCCCTCAGCAATGCGGACCAGATGGTATGCATGCCGGAGGTCGATTTTGGTATAGATCTTCGCTTAGGCCAGAGCATCGAGGAGGTCGGAGATGCGAGGAAGGGGGTAGCAGTCTTTTTTCGTGATCTTGTTCAGTCCTTGGAAGTCGACACAAAGGCGGAGTGAACCGTCCTTCTTGCGGATAAAGAGGACCGGAGCGGCGTGAGCAGAGGAAGATGGGCGGATGAAACCCATGGAGAGGTGTTCGTCGAGGAATGTCCGGAGGGACTCCAGCTTGGAGGGTGAGAGGGAATAAGTGACGCCGATCGGAGGAGAAGCTCCTTCTTCCAAGTCGATCTTTAAATCAAACTCGCGGTGTGGAGCAAGGGTATCAGCCTTGCTCTTGCTAAACACATCTGCGAAGTCGTGATACTCTGGGGGAACTCTGGAGAGATCAGCTGGATCAGGGGCAGTGGATGCGGCACGGAGGTCACTTTCCTTAGGGCGGAGTTGCAGACTAAACTGCACAGAGCCCTCAAGACGACAGGCGAGTGCGAAGGCCAGAGCACTGATCAGCGCGATCGGCGGAGCCTTGCGCTCGGAGAAACGCGGTGGATCAGTGGAGGCAGAGTCAGCCAGAGGCGAGGGAACCGGAGCCGGGGTAGGCAAAACCGGAGTGGCCGGAGGCTGCAGAGATGAGCTCGTAGGTGCTGGAATGGGCTGTTCTGGTGTCCGGAACGAGATACTGCTCGAAACCCAGTCAATCAACAGATTGTAGCGGGCAAGCCAGTTGTGTCCCAAGACAATGGAGCAGGATCCATTTAGCGGAGTGACATAAAATGTCATCGGAGTGATATCACCGGTTTCGAAACGAACGGAGAGGTCGACAGCTTGGGAAAGGATAGAATTGGAGGTTCCGTCAAACAACCGGAGTTGTATCGGAGGAACAGAGTAGGTTGAAAGTGCATGTTTATTCATGAAAGCGGAGTCTATGAAGCAGTTGGAGGATCCGGAATCCAACAACATAGGAAAGGCTGGAATGTCATAAGAGATTAGAGAGACGGATGGCATAAGTGATCTAGGATCTAAAAGAGTGGACGTGTTGAGTCGGATCTCCAAAGATGCATGGGAAGAGTCAACGCAACCTCCTGTCCGTGCGGAGTCATGGAGGCTGCTGCTTATTTTTTTGCCTCGGAGGCGTCCAGTTTAGCTTCCGGAGTTGCGGTCTTCGCGGCGCGAGCCTTAGCTGTGCGGGACGTGGACTTGGGACAGTCCTTAGCTACGTGTCCAGCTAAACCACAGAACATACAGAGGTTGTTGTCGAATCGTCACTTGCATTCCTCAGCTGTAAGCTTACCATCCTTTCCGAGCTTGGACGACAAGTCTGGCTTCAGAGATCCGGAGGCCTTAGAAGAGCTGGAGGAATTAGCAGACTTGCCTTTCGATTCCTTAGAACCAGAGGTGCTAGCGGAGTTGGAGGACGGAGCGGAGGGCTTATCGGGCGCTTTGGCAGGGCTAGCAGAAGACTTTGTCTGACGGCTAATCTCTGACTTGCGCTCCCAATAGCAAGCGTCGATAGCCTGAGCGAGTTGGCGGAGTTCAACAAGGGTAGGGGGTTTGCCAACGCGCGAGATTTCATCCTTGATGCGGTCAAGAAGTCCATTATAGAAATGGTGTCAGAGGGCACCTTCTCCGTAACTCTGGACTTGAGACGCGATCCAATTGAATTTGACAACATACTTGTTAATCTTTTGACCGTCCTTCATCGTCAAATGGTCGAGCTGATGCTCTGCGTCTCCAATGGGGTCGTGTGGTCCAAAATTGGTCTGGAGCTCCAGGACAAACTCCTTGAAGTTGTCCATCCAGATGGGCCGGAGGTCCGGATCTTCCATCTGGAGGAGGTCCGGTTCGAACCACTCCAACACCATACCCTTGAGGTAAGACTGGGCGAAGGTGACTTTAGCGTGGTCGGTGGCGAAAGCTTTAGGATGATCTTGGAAGTTCAACTCGCATTGAACCAGGAAAACCTGGAGTTTTCGGGGGTCGGCCCCATCAAACTGGTCCGGTTCCCAGACTTTGGTCCGTTGCGAGGACTCGGATTTGCGATGAGAGAAGCGAGTGAGGCCACGAATGGCGCTGGCGAGCTTGCCAAGCGTGTCGCATGGAATAGATTCATTATCCATGAAAGGATCGAAATCATCCTCAGGGAGGTCGGAGTCGCTACCGGAGGGATCGGGATCGCCTCCAGAGTTTCCCGGAGCGCCGGAGTGGATGCTCAGGTTCATCGGAGTGTGGAGCGACACTGAATTTGACCGAGGGGCTTCTTCATCAAGGGGTTGGTCATTGACAGGTAGCTCTTCGATGCGAGCTCCTGGAGTAGGAGAGTGTGGGGGCGCTGGCACCTGGGACACCGAGCCTGGGGTGCGTCTAGCAGAGAAGCTACGAAATTGGTCGACAAGGTCAGGGCCTCGGCGACTACTGCTAAAAGGGCATAGGACATCAGGCACATTCGCGAGTGCATGAGAATGGGAACGGGTAACTCTGGTTGCCATATTGGCAAAGACTTTTGCAATTTGGAGTTCGAATCTACTGTTAAACACTGGGTCGGACGAACTCTGGACTAACTCTGGACTTCGGAGTTAGGTTAGTCGAACGGGACTTTGGCTTCACCTTATGTGGTGCGCCTTGCAGAAAGTCCGGTGTCCCGAATTTGCGGAGGGTCAGAGTTCAGAGGAGAGTCTCAGACTCAAGACGAGAGGAGGGGACAAGGTCAAGGTCAAGTTGAGATTCGAACTGAGGTATCTACAGACAGAAGTAGAGACTTTATACTAAGAGAGATGAGATCGGGTAAGTCTTCAATGTGTACAGGCACAGAGGTAACTATGTCAGTGAAACAGAAGTCAAGATAAGACATTGAGATAGAATGGGAATAGAGGTGTCGAGATGAAATGGAAACAGAGATGTCATAGTGGAACATACTGAGAGATGTCAAGGTAAAACATAATGGAAAAGGTCCGAAGTCAAGATCTATGATATTGAACGAGAATGAACCAGAGGATCAACGGAGTTGGTCCGGAGTTGAGTATGTGCGCGCGACCGGGGGAACTGGTCCAGAGTGGGTCCGGAGTGACCGGAGTTGGACGGGATATGACACTTCCATTGATCTTCTTCTCGAATGCGGATGTTGTTGTATCCCCAGCGAATATTGAACTTAGAGAAGTACTTTGAATGCTTCATTCGATCAATGAGTTCGGAGACTAGGGGGAGTGGGTAGGCGTTCTTGACAGTATGTTCATTCAGATATCTGTAATCCTGACAAGGATGAAGCGAGCCATCTTTCTTTGGGACAAAAAAAAGAGGTGATGCTTGGGGGGACTTGGATTCAACAATGCATCCAGTGCGAAGACGTTCTTTGACAAAAGCTCTGCAAGCTTCCATTTCAGCAGGGTTCAATGCATAAGCTTTGGCTCGTTTGGGGACGAAAGAGTCCTTCAGTTCGATGACATGGTCATAGGGTTGATGTGGGGGAAGAATGTCATGATTCTTCTCTTCAAAGACATCGGAGAAGTCAAGATATGGTTCGGGAAGGGTTACTTCCTTCTTGACATTCTGTTGAGCGATTTCAGTGGCAATGGTGGTCTTACCAATGGTTTCAGCAGAAAGCCAAATGTTTCTGTCCTGAAGATCCAATTCAATGTTCCTATTGGCGTCTAATCCTAACCATCAGAGCAAGTATCGTTCAGGGACTTTGTCATGCATAGGGAGGGGGTCTTCAGGGAAGGAAAGAGTCCTATTCTTCCAGTCGATGATAGGATTCCAGTTGGCAAGCCAGTTCATTCCTAGGATGATCTGAGGTCTGCCAAGACCAATGATCATGAAGCGGAGGGTTTCAGTTCATTCTGGGAAGGTGACGGTGGCGTTGGAGTAGAAGCGAATTGTTCCAGCTTGGTTGGGAGTTCTGTCTACATTTAAGGCTTGTAGGGGTTCGGAAAGGGGGTGGAAAAGGAGGCCAAGTCTCTTGGCTAGGTGATGGTCAATAAAAGTTCCAGTGGCGCCACAATCAATAAGTGCAGTGGTATCAATGGTTTTGGTTCCATGAGAGAGTTTTATGCGAATTCAAATAGACTTTTCCGATTTGGATGATACAGTTACATGGGCAATGTTATGGAGAGGTAGTGTTGATTCATCTCTCTGAGTCAAAAATCCTCAGTGATCTCAGTGTTACAATTTCTCTGCTTATCTTATCTTATCAAGTCACATGACCACCATCATGTGACCATGGGACATGTCACCTGACCAAGTCTAGGTCATTATCTTTCACTTCATTCACATTCGTTCTAGACCCCTTATCTACATGCTTCTTTAATTACCGTCAGTCTAGACTCTTATCTCCTATTCCCACTCCACAATAACGTAGTTACTTAGTAAGTACTCTCACACTTGCCCTAAAGTACTTTGTAGTATATAATCTGAATCCAAACAACAACTGGACTTCAGTCAAGTCCTGGTTGATTTCCCAATATCATCCTCTTGATCTCTAGCAAGCTTAGTGAGTGGTAGCCAAAGCCTTAAGTGGTGTAGGTTGCCAACATTAGAACTTGACTGTACTCGCTTTTCCTACCACTCTCCTCATTACCTCACTGTCGTTCGCGACAACCCCGGACCCTAGGGGCAAAGGGATCTCTTATTACCACTACCCTTCACCTTTCACGTGCACTTGCGCCATCTTTTCCTTTTATGTATACCCCCACCATAAGCAGGTGAAGGTCGACTGATCTATAGGACAGTTGTCAAGGGGTGAGCCCGCATGCTCTTAATTGGTTTAAAAACTGCCTCCACACGTTTCAATTTCGAAGGGACTTAGGTCCAGTGTCCATGTGAGGCACATTTGTTATAGAATTACTACTATGCATTCGGTCATCATCGAAAGAGCAGTCTTGTGTCCGACGACCTGAGTTACCTACGAAAGTTTCGAAGACTCTAGTCAGGTGGCTATTGACCTGATAGAGTAGAAGTTGGTGTCAACAAAGGTCCACACTTCTTTACCCTTTTATACGCTTCTGGATGCCCCAGAGATCCCGCCAAGTCAGAGGAAGTCGAGGTTCGCCTCCCCTCAGAAGAAACTGTTTTCGGTGACAATTACAAATATTGCCAAGAATACTCCTATGACCTGAATGACGGATATATAGACCAAACCAGAAGATATCACTTCTGGAATGGAGAACCCGCTCAAAGAAGAGCAACTACCCCTGATGAGAGGGTTCAAGAAGAAAATCCTATAGGCTGACATCAGTCAACACCCTACTCCGAGATCCAACAACAAGAACAACAAGAGTGGGAAGCTTACCACCCACAAAACAAAGATTTATACCACACTCCCACGCCTGAACCATTGGTCGACATCTTTACTGACCCAGACTTTTTACCATACCTCCTAGATCGAATCAGGGATCATGAACCTTTTGATCCAGTCCTTTTACAGGTACATGGGATACCTATTGAACAAGCTCAAGCGTTCAGGGCTAGAGTCCTATTAGTCCAACTATACCCAAACCCCCACCCCCAATTACTAAATGCAATTGACATCCTTGAAGGGGTAAGGCAAGGACTAAATGAACTCAGAAACCTAAGAACGCCCTCGCTCTCCCCATCCCCTGAACCAGAACTAGTCCCGGTTCCACAAGAACTCCATCACGTTGAGGCACCCCTACAGGGACCCGCTCCCCTTCGTTGACTCCGAGACTGACGACTCCTCAGAGAACCCACTAGAAGACTGGCCCTCATCCTCCAGCCGGAACTCCCGATCGCTGCCCGCACCCGCTCCCAAGACAGAAGAAGAAATGTCCGCGGAGTACATCAAGATGTTGGCAGACCAGCTTCTGGTCCTGTAAGAAGAGCTTGCTGAGCTTAAAAGGGACAAAGGAAAGAAAAAGACAGATAATGTGGAGGTGAAAGTGTCAAAGAAAGTGGAAATGGTTCTGGATCCTGGCAGATTCAGCAGACTAAAAGATGACTTCAATACATGGCAAATGAATATGGCCTTGTACATAAAAAGTAATCCAGAATCTTTCATGGATGACAAATCCAAACACATAGCGGTCCTAACCAGGATAGGTCCCAAAGCCGGAGAAAAGGACTTGACAGGGGCTGCCCAGTGGGCAAGGCAACAATTGAGATTCCAAATGAAGAGCGACACATGGTTGAGCGAAGACGCTTTGGGAAAGCTATTATCCCAAAGATTCAAATCCATCAACAAAGAAGATGAAGCAAGAAATAAGTTAGAATGGTGCAAGCAAATGGGGAGAGAATTGGCCCAAGCATTCACAATGCAATGGCTGGGTTACTACTACAATACAGGAGGAGACCCCTCCAAACCAGACCCATTGGAAGTAAGGCTTTTCGAAAAGACCCTGGAAGAAAATCTGGCAAGAAGGATATACGAAGATAGGAAGAGAAAGACATGCATCCAAGATTATATTGAGGTTGCAAAAGAGATAGGGTCCAGATTGGATTCCCTAAAGCTCAGGAAGACAGAGAAGGTCCAGTCAGGACTGTCTCAAAACAATACATATCGAGAGGGACAAGCCCATACCTATGGAGGTCATGGGCAACCAATGGACATTGGCACAGTCCAAAGAAATTCTAAATGCTTCAACTGCACCAAAGATGGACATCTAGCAAGGGATTGCCCGAATCCAAAGAAAGAATGCACGGAATGCAAGTTCCTAGGCAGAGGCCATAAACTCAATTGCCGAAAAAGGGCACAAAGGCCTCAATGAAGGCCACAAATTAGAGAAATGACAAAGAAAGAAGAGGAAAAGAAGGAAGAGAAGCCCAAAGAAGCCAAAGCCATTAAAGGCATGGACTTTGAACAAATGAAGGCATACTTTTTTGACCTTCATGATACCGAAATGAAGAAGGCGGGAAAAGGTTATGGTAACTGAGGGAACTGGGACCTCAGAAGCCACAATTGTTAAACACAAAAAATAGTTTCTCCTCTCTATCTTCTTTTGTACAATATGGACAAGATGATGACAACTATGATTCTTCTTCCACATGTTACTCTACTGATTCAGAACCACAATCACCTATTTATAGAGTACACCTATCTCATACCGAGACCGGGTCTCCAAACAAGGAGCTTGCTGCACGGGAATGCAGGCTTAATTCGGTCAAAGAAAACAAAAAAAATATTTATGAGGAAAGCTTCCCAGAGCGAATACTCTTACGAAACACTAAGGTGCAATACGAAATTCTCATGGATATCTCGATTGCACACCCAACTACCAAGAACAAGCGACATGCTTGCAAAGCCCTCTTGGATAGTGGAGCCAACGGAGTCTTTATAGACAAACAATGGGCTGATCAAGTAAAATTGCCACTAAACAGGATGGAAAAAGAGATCCCCGTCTTCAATGTAGATGGCACAAAAAATTCTGCCAGAGCAGTAACACCAGGCAGAAATCATCCTTGATTACCAAGGACATCGTGAACGCCTTATCACAGAAGTTACCAATCTAGGCAAAAATAATATGATCCTTGGCTACACATGGCTGGCAAAACATAACCCAACCATCGACTGGTCCAAAGGAGAAGTCAAGATGGCAAGATGCCCAAGGTTTTGTTACATGCTCTCGGACTGAGGTACATGTTTAGCACAAGAGGAAGAAGAAGAACTTAAGCATGCCTCAACTGTACATAAGTTCATCAAAAACCTAGAAGTGCCTAAGAAGAAGGAGCCCACTCTAGAAGAAATGGTTCCAAAAGAATACCATCACTTTCTGGACGTCTTTAGCAAGAAAGAATCCAAATGACTTCCTCTCAGAAAGCCCTGGGATTATGAGATAAAGCTAAAGCCTGGCTTTCAACCCAAAAAGGCAAAGATCTTCCCAATGAGCAAAGACAAAATGGAAGAACTAAAGTCATTTGTTGAAGAACAAACCAAAAAAAGGGTTATATTCAACTGTCATGCTCTCCACAAACAAGTCCAGTCTTTTTTATTCCAAAAAAAGACAGAAAAAAGCAACTAGTCCAAGATTATAGATATCTAAACGAATGGACAGTCAAAAACAATTACCCCTTACCACTTATAAGTCAATTAGTGGATAAGCTCCAAGGGGCGAAGCTCTTCACCAAATTAGACCTTCGATGGGGCTATAACAATATAAGAATAAAAGAAGGAGATGAATGGAAAGCTGCCTTTGTCTCACATTCAGGAGCCTATGAACCTCTTGTAATGTTCTTCGGGCAGTGTAATGCACCAGCCACTTTTCAGGAAATGATGAATGAGATCTTTGCTGACATGGATGGTGTAGTCATTGTTTATATCGATGACATAATGATTTTTACAAAAACAGACGATGAAACAGAACATGATAAGATCGTCCAAGAAGTACTCAAAAGGCTTAAGGAACATGACCTATTCCTAAAACCGGAGAAGTGCTTCTTCAAACAAAAAGAGGTCGAATTCCTTGGAATGGTAGTCAATACTGAAGGAATAAAAATGGAGAAAGGAAAGGTAGAAGCCATTCTCGAGTGGCCAATACCTAAGAACGTCAAAGGAGTTCACAGCTTCTTGGGACTTGCTAACTACTATCGAAGGTTTATTCAAGACTTCTCAAAAGTCTCAAGACCCCTGAATGACCTTACCAAGAAAGATCAACCCTGGCAGTGGGGACCCCAGGAACAAGGAGCATTCAATTTGCTCAAAGAAGCTTTTACCATGGTGCCCATACTCGCTTATCCAGATAATAATAGTGAGTTCCGCCTTGAGACTGATGCATCAGACTTTGCCACAGGCGTGGTTCTTTCCATCAAACAAGACAACAAGTGGCACCCTGTCGCATTCTCCTCTGCCTCTATGACCCCCAAACAAAGAAACTACCCTATCGCAGACAAGAAAATGCTGGCCATCATTCTCGCACTAGAACAATGGCGGCATTACCTTGAGGGGGCAGAAGAATTTGAGGTCTGGACTGATCATGCTAACCTCAAATACTTTATGACAAAGCAAGATCTCAATCGACGCCAAGCAAGATGGTCACAATGGCTATCTAGATTTAATTACGTCCTTGTAAATAAACCTGGATCCCAAATGGGAAAGGCTGATGCTCTCTCTCGACGAGAGGATCATGCTATTGGCATTGACGAGGATAATAAAGGCATCCAAATGATCCTTGAAAATAGAGTAAGGGTACAAACAAGACAAGGCTTCTTGATAGAAGGAGAAGAAAAGAAGCTTCTTGAGAGAATCGTAGAAGCACAAGAACAGTGGAAAGGCAAAGATCCTAAAAAGCCTAACCTGCTATTAAAAGACAGAATTCTGTATCTTGGTGACAGAATCTTCATTCCCCCAAAAGGAAACCTACACCAAGATATCATCACCCTCTACCATGATTCTCCGATTGTTGGACATGGCAGTGCTGAAAAGACCTGGCAAATAATAGAGCGATACTTCCAATGGAATGGCCTTTGAGCCCAAGTGAAAGATTATTGTTCAAGATGCGACCGATGTGCTCGCATGAAGCCAGAAAACAAGGCACCTAAAAGAGAACTAATTCCAAATCCCATCCCTGAAGGACCGTGGAAAGATATATCCATGGATTTCATTACTGACCTTCCCCTTTCAAATGCCTACGACTCTGTACTAGTCGTAGTAGACTGATTTTCTAAAGAGGTGGAATTTATCCCCACCAACAAGACTGTTACAGCTTTGGGTACAGCCAAACTATATAGAGACCATGTCTGGAAGCACCATGGTCTACCTAGGTCCATTATCTCAGATTGAGGACCACAATTTGCTTCACAAGTCGATCTCGGCAAAATGCTAAAAATAGATCTTAATATGTCTATGGCATTCCACCCTCAAATGGATGGGCAGACAGAAAGGGTCAACTGAGACCTTTAACAATACCTTAAACTGTTTACGGCCGAAAAACAAGATAAATGGGCAGAGTGGCTTCCCCTGGCACAATTCTCATATAACAACCACCAGCACTCTTCCACCAAAAAGACACCGTTCGAGGTCACCAAAACCTATGAACCAAGGATGGGAATAGAACCCATCATCACTAAGAATGAGACTTCTTCGGCTTTTGCACAAGATTTCTCCAATACACTTGAGCAAGCTAAAGCCTCGCTTGAAAAAGCTCAATCTTCAATGAAGCGGCAAGCTGACAAGCACTGCACCAAGGTTCCTGATATGAAAGTTGGAGATAAAGTCTGGCTTTCTACAGGGAACATTAAGCTAAATCAGGCCTCTAAGAAGCTCACCGAAAGGTGGATTGACCCCTACGAAATCACAGCATTCGCAGGACCCAACGCTGTCACTCTCAAACTACCATCTACCCTGTGAATTTATCCTACAGTAAACGTTTCAAGAGTTAAACCTTACAAGGAACGACTCGAAAATCAACCTGTAGTAGCCCTGGGACCCATTGTGGGCACACAAGAAGGACTCCCAGAGTTCGAAGTCGAGTATATTGTCAATTCTCGACTTAGAGGACGATCTCTTGAGTTCTTAGTACATTGGAAAGGCTATGATGAGGAAGACCGAACGTGGGAACCTCAGAGCCACCTGGCAAACGCCAAAGAGGCTATTGCCGACTTTTATTTATCAAATCCATCAGCACCTCGAAAGTTGAGGATGCTTCAAATGGACTTTGACTCTCTCTTCTCTTCATATTCAAATGTGACAGAACCCTCCCAGGTTCCCTTTAATCGCCTGGAATGCAATTCATAGGAGGGGGGTAATGTTACAATTTCTCCGCTTATCTTATCTTATCAAGTCACATGACCACCATCATGTGACCGTGGGACATTTCACCTGACCAAGTCTAGGTCATTATCTTTCACTTCATTCATATTCGTTCTAGACCCCTTATCTATATGCTTCCTTAATTACCGTCAGTCTAGACTCTTATCTCCTATTCCCACTCCACAATGACGTAGTTACTTAGTAAGTACTCTCACACTTGCCCTAAAGTACTTTGCAGTATATAATCTGAATCCAAACAACAACCGGACTTCAGTCAAGTCCTGGTTGATTTCCCAACATCATCCTCTTGATCTCTAGCAAGCTTAGTGAGTGGTAGCCAAAGCCTTATGTTACAATTCTTTCGCTTCATCCTGGGCTTCTACTTATTTCTGAGTCCGTTCCATTCATGTACCCACATCCATATGCTAAGTATGTGTGATTCCTTGTCACTTTCTTGCTAGATGAGTTTGACTATTCCTTTACCATTTCTGTCCTCACTTGATAACTTCTCTTTTGGACTTTACCTCCTAACAGTGTTCTCTCGCATGCTGTCGTGATCCTATTACTCATCCGCAGTAGTTTTCCATCTCTTTCCTTTGCTTTCCATGCCTGCCCTTTATCTTGGTCCATGTGCACATTATGGACTATAAAGTAGCTAGCCTACCTGCTTGTAAACCCAAGTTAACCTGCACAATCCACCTCTTCTCTGGACTTGCTCCTGCCTGAACAGTCGCCTCAACTGTTCTATTTGCCTTTCACCTTCTTTGTTCGTCGTGAGACATTGTGCCTCTTCATGAGTGCCTCCTCACAAAGAACCCTTGTCGTTAGCAGTCCAGAAGGACGTGCTCCATAACAAAAGGTCTAACTTTCCCCTTTCCCCTCCTGCCAACAGAGTAGGGAATCCATTGTCAACACGTCGTCACCAAGGAGGATTGCTGGATCCTCACAGTTACCATCCCAGCCTTTGCCCCAATGTCGTCGACCTGCTACCACTCTTGAACATGCCCTCAGATGAACCTTTGAGGATCACTCTGACACCGAACCCATTGAAGTAGATGTCGGACCTATCCCTGGTCCAGGAAGCCCCTCTGACCCTTGGGCTGCCACTGCCCCGCCTGCACCTGTTCGTTGACCTGAAGCCAATACTACTGCTGCTCTTCCGCTCTCGGCATATACTACCCCCACTCCTGTCATCCCTGTTGTCCAACAACTTCCACCAGCCCCTCCTCGTCGATCCCCCTCTCCAGACCCATCAGACTACGAAGACCCAGATGAAGACATGTCCTCGAAACCTACTGAGATTAAGATCGGAGTTCCTGCTGATTATGATGGAGATACCTCCACTGCTGAGTCGTGGATACTCTCTGTTGATACCTATCTTCTAATCAACAAGGAAATCTATACCACTGATGACCGACAGGTTGCCTTCGCCTTGTCTTATATGAAGAAAGATTCTGCCCTTGCTTGGGCCACTGTTATTCGCCAGGAAGCAATGAACAAGTCCCCCCCTTCCTTTGGGACTTATAAGGACTTCAAGGACACCTTCCAGGTAGCCTTTAAACTCGTTGATTCTGCTGCTGATGCCATGAAAAAGCTTGTCACCTTGCAACAAAATACTGCCTCTGATTTACACAAATATGTTTCTGAGTTCTGCATCCTAGCCACCACTGCTGCCCTCACAAATGACCTTGCCCTCATTGGCCTCTTCAATCAAGGCCTCCATCAGTACCATCGCTCCAGAATGGTGGGACTGGAAATCCTGCAGAAGAAGATTTCAGACTGGTACTCTAAGGTCGAGCAATTCGAAGCCAACTGGATTCAAATGGCTCCCAGAGTCACTACCACTACCACTAGGACTACTCCTGCCCACACATTCCATCAAAGATCCTTTGCCCCTTGTACCACTCCTGCTAGAGACCCCAATGCTATGGACATTGACGCCCTGAATCTGTCCCCTGACGAGCACAAGTGATGCCTGGACAATAAGCTGTGCTTTATCTGCAAGCAGAGTGGCTGTTCCACCAGGAACCATCCCAATCAATCAACCTCTACTGCACCACCTTGTCCCCCTCACAACCCCAACAGAATTTGTGCTGTGCAGACACAGCCTAATAACAACCTGACACAGTATATCAACTCTCTCACCGCCAGAGGGAAAACCATGGACCAGATTCTCCAGGAGTTGAAGCAAAGCTTTGAATCTGCCCAAGAATCCATTGCCTCTATCACTGAGATCACCAAGGATTTTTGATTCGGAGAGATGAATCGACACTCCCTCTCCATAATATCACCCATGTAACCATATCATCAGAATCTGAGAAGTCTATCTGCATTTGTATAAAACTTTCTCATGGAACAAAAATCATCGACACCACCGCACTCATAGACTGCAGAGCCACTGGAACTTTCATCGATCATTGACTAGCCAAAAGACTTGGCCTCCCCTTCCATTCCCTCCCCAAACCCTTACAAGCCCTAAATGTAGATGGAACTCCCAACCAGACCAGGACAATTCGCTTCTACTCCAACGCCACCGTCACCTTCCCTGAACGAACTGAAACCCTCCACTTCATGATCATCAGTCTTGGCAGACCTCAAATCATCCTAGGAATGAACTGGCTTGCCAATCGAAACCCTTCCATCGACTGGAAAAACAGAACTCTTTCCTTCCCTGAAGACCCCCTCCCCATGCATGATGAGGTCCCTGAACGATATCTTCTCCGATGGCTAGGTCTAGATGCCAATAGGAACATCGAGATACATAGGTCTTCGGGACAGAACTGCTTGGCTCTCTGCTGAAAACATATGTAAGACTACCATTGCTACTGAAATTGCCCAACAGAACGTCAAAAAGGAAGTAACTCTTCCTGAACCATATGCTGACTTCTCTGATGTCTTTGAAGAGAAGAATCATGACGTTCTTCCCCCACACCGACCCTATGACCATGTCATCAAACTTAAAGATTCCTTTGTTCCAAAACGAGCCAAGGCCTACGCGCTAAACCCTGCTGAGATGGAAGCTTGTAGAGCTTTCATTGAGGAACATCTTTGCATAGGACGTATCGTTGAATCCAAGTCCTTCCAAGCTTCACCTCTTTTCTTTGTTCTAAAGAAAGATGGTTTGCTTCGCCCTTGTCAGGATTATAGGTATCTGAACAAGCACACTGTCAAAAATGCTTACCCACTCCCCCTTGTCTCTGATCTTATCGATCGCATGAAACACTCTAAGTATTTTTCCAAGTTTGACATTCACTGGGGATACAATAACATTCGCATTAGAGAAGAAGACCAGTGGAAGGCTGCGTTCATCACCCCTTTGGGACTATATGAACCAATAGTAATGTTCTTTGGACAATGTAACTCACCATCTACCTTTCAGGTGTTCATGAATTGGGTCTTCCGCGACATTACCCCAGAAGGTTGGCTAGAAATTTTTATGAATGATCTAGGAGTCCATTTCTCTACTCTTCCTGATCACATTAACCATACTCGTAGAGTTCTAGCATGACTGAGAGAACATGGGTTGATGCTCAAGCTTTCCAAATGCACCTTTGATGCCCCAGAGATCGAATACTTGGATATCATTGTAGGAAACAGTCAAGTCTGAATGGACCCCATCAAACTCTCCGCCATTGACAAATGGCATCCGCCCTCCACCGTCAAAGCTGTTTGATCTTTCCTTGGCTTTTGTAACTTTTATCGCAAATTCATCCCTAATTTCGCTGACATTGCCGCACCACTGAACCTCCTTACCAAGAACACACAGCCATGGGTGTGGCAAGATGCCCAACAAACCGCCTTTCTCCGTCTCAAGCAGATCTTTTCATCTGCTCCTGTCCTCACCCTCCCAGACACTTCCAAACCTTTCTTTCTTATGACTGATGCCTCCCTCATTGCCGTAGGTGCCATCCTTATGCAGAAAGATATGAATGGCGATTCTCACCCTTGCGCTTACTATTCTCGAACCCTTAATGATGCTGAACGCAACTATGACATTTATGATAGGGAACTTTTAGCCGTCATCGACGCCTTGGAAGAATGGCGATGTAAAGATCTAAATGTGCCTGCGTGTGAGGCAAGAGAAAGAAATGGGGCGATATGTTCGTCCCAGGGAGTTGCAAGGCAATGCCAAATGGCTGGAAATAGGTAGTGAAATGGATGAGAAAGAGCGTACCACTGGTGTGGACAACTCCTATGGGGGCCTTCTCCAAAAGGAACCGGACTCCGGACTTCCGATGCATTCCCAGACTTCTGCGTGCAATGCAGACAGTGAGGAAGGACTGGGACCGGGCGTTCTGGCTTATACCGGGCGTACTAACATGAAGGAGAGAGGAAAACTGTATTAGATAACTAATGGCATGTCTAAGTAGTGCTCAACTAACATAAAACAATGTCAAATAGGTAGAAATAGCTAACCGGCTCAAAACAATGTCAACTGGTCACAAACAAACAAATCCGGACATCAGAATACTGGAAAACAACACCGGGAAGTAATCCCGGCCAGTATAAACCAACTCCGGCCGGTTTCTGCACAATCTGGTCATGTAGGGGATTGATCCTGACTGGAAACGCACCAGGAAGTCATCCGGTCTACCGGGATAGCGTCGGAACAACCGGGATAACATCGGATGTGTTGCGATATCATCGGATGCCTTATAAATCAGGAATACAAATGTAGGGAACCAAGGTTCTCTACATCCACAGGGGAGTTAAATGCTGACTGTCCCCAGTCAGTGGATCTCTGGGAGTTGCGTGACCCAGGTATAGCAGGGGTGATACTGGCGGCATGGTGGTTCCGGCTTGCGATACCGATGATCCGGGTGATGCAATAGGTCCTGTGCGCAGTGTGGTGGCCCTGGTGCATGCTATGGATGGATCTAGTGATGTGGCGATACCGGTATTGAATAGTGCGAGCGTCCGGGTATGCAATGCCTCTAATCCGGTGATGTGATATGTCCGGTGTGCAGCGTAATTGGTGGGAGTGTCTCCAATGAGCGTCCGGAGTTGGGCGGAGTTCGTCCGGAGTGGGCTGGAGTTCATCCGGAGTGGGCTGGAGTTCGACCAGATGAGAGCAATGGCTCTGGTGCGCAGGGTGCTGGTTCCAGTATCTGCTATGGATGGGGTAGGTGATCCTCTGCGGAGATGACTCTGGAGGGCGTCCAGAGTTGGGCGGAGTTCATCCAGAGTGGGCTGGAGTTCGTCCAGAGTAGGCTGGACTTCGACCAGATGAGGGCAATGGCTCTGGTGTGCAAGGTGCTGGTTCTAGTATCTGCTATGGATGGGGCAGGTGAACCTCTGTGGAGATGACTCTGAAAGGCATCCAGAGATGGGTGGAGTTTGTCCAGAGTGGATAGGACATGGACCAGATGCAGCAGTCGTGACCGGGCGTTGTTTGGGAGCGGGAATGGATAGTCTATGAAAAATAAAGGAAGCAGATAAAGAGAATGAAAAGAACTGGCTATAAATGCGAGGTACCACTTGACTTGTCTTCATCAGGCTTCTATCGGCATCTATACCTTCCGGAGTTCCTTCAGAGGTGGGGTACCACCCAGCTTGCCTTCTTCGTGCGTCTTTCGACTTCTATACCCTCCGGAATGCTATCAAATGAGGAGAAATGAATAGAACAAGATAAAATGCTTGAAAAGCGGCCTCAAATAGCTGTATGCATGAAATCGGATGAAAAGGTAGTATTCAGGAATGAAAAATCGGGGCCATTTTGGCGAAATCCCAGACTCAGTGAAGTGAAAAACATACTTAATTCATCGGAAAGTGGTCCGGCGGACGACCAGATGACAGCTGCCTCTGCCAGATGGAAAACCAGCTTGACCCATGGTCAATGCAGCCCATCCCCCCAGGGGCTTAAAATGATGCCCTCCTGGGCATTGGAATCATAAGAAAAGAGAAATTAAAGGGGGTGGGTGTGAAACGTCCAAAGTGCGCAGGGTTAGTAAAAAGTGGAACCGGGGCATTATGTATGGTAGAAGGAATTGATAACTGCAAATGCGAATGTGAAATGGTTAGAATTGGTGGTGTACCACCTGAGTCCATGTCCGGCTGAGTCCTCCAAGCGTCTGGCTCGCTTTCCTGCATATCTGGCTCTATCTCCAGTCCATCCGGCTCCATGTCTGGTGGCTCCAGTGCGATGTCTACTGTTCCCGGGTCAATGCTGCATACCTCCGGCCTGATTTCCCATGCTCCTGGCTCAATTTCACCTACTTCCGGACCAATTACCTGGCTTTCTGGACTGCTTCCATGATCTCCGTCTTCCAGGACATCAGGTGCAATGGCTAGCAAGTCTTCCCAGGGGTCCGGCATACTTCCGGCTGCGTCTGGTATATATATCCCTGAGCTCTCCTGGTACAATGGCTAGTGCATCTGGCTTGATGTCCAGTGTGTTCCCATCGACTTTCCAGACCCCCGGCTCAATATTGGTGGATTCTGAATCCAAGGCCTCTATATCGTCATCCCACCACTCCAGATCTGCTCCAACCGGCTCTAGGGAGTCTTCCAATGCGACCGGGTTGATTGCTAGCATGGCCGGCTCGACATCCAAGACATCCAGAGTTGTTTCAGGGGTCCCCTGCACAGTGTCCAGTAGCGATTGGCTTAGTACAACCGGTGGTATACCCAGTGTAGTGCACAGTGCTTGTGGAGACGAGGCAGGGTTGAAGGTGGGGATCTGCTGAATGGAGGACATGGCTTCGGATGAGAGGAGGCATGCGACCTCCGGAGTGGGAGAGGCGGATACAGCTGGTGAGTAGGGAAGGGGGGCGGATGTCCAGACGATCGGTAAGAGCTTTTGGACCAGACCTGCAGCGTAAGGCATCGGATGCAGAGGTGGAATAGCCGATAGAACAGCTGGGACTGGGGTTGAATGATATGGCATCGGATACAAAGACTAAATAGCTGGTAATACATTCTGGACTGGGCTTGCAGTATGTGGCATCGGACTGGGAGGTGGAGCGGCTGCTTTGGATGTGGCCTGGGAGAGCAGGAATGAGGCGGCATTCATGACATACTCCATTGGGTAAGGCTCGTCGGGGTAAATCTCCGGATGGACAATCTCGAGCCGATGATTAAGGCGTGTCACTAGGTCGGATGGGAAACCTGTGAAGAAAAACTCATCCCGTTCGCATTCACCAAGCCAGCCTGTGCTAAGGAGAGGGGTGGAGATCTTGAAGAAGCTCCGGTGATACCGGCCAAGGTCGTCCAGGGTGCACATAGCCTTGTTCCGGAACTGCTGGACAAGGGCAATTAGATCTTTCTGGGCATATACAGGCTCACATCCTGGATAGAGCTCCTTCACCGCTTTGATGAACTGGGACCAGCTAGGCGTTGGGTTACATACCTCTTCCATCATCTCCCATAGCTCCACTTCTTCAAAGACTGCATACCAGATCGCCAGCTGGATGGTATCTCGATCATTAAAGCCAGCCTGGCTTGCTAATTCCTCGACGTCCTCCAGGAACCGGCGAAGTTGGTGTGGCGTGCCATCGAATCTAGGTGCATCAGGAGTGTCCTGGAATGGTAAAATGAATGTCGGCTGTGTCATAACGGAATGCTTAAAGGTTCGGATGTAACATATGTAAATGATGAAATAAGGGTCGGAATGTGAAGTAAGTCTCGTAAATGTCACTGGATAGCGTAAAATAGGGTCGGAAGGAAGTTAGGAAGGTAGTATCAAGGTTCAGAAGGCGTCGTAAGTGGCGGAAATGGGTGGACAAGCATAGGGGTGGAGAAAGGAATGTTCAAGTTTGAATGGGATGAAAAAAATGGAGGAATGAGGCCAAATGAAATGCTGGACTCCCTCGTGGTGGGCTCCAGTTGTAAAGATCTAAATGTGCCTGCGTGTGAGGCAAGAGAAAGAAATGGGGTGATATGTTCATCCCAGGGAGTCGCAAGGCAATGCCAAATGGCCGGAAATAGGTAGTGAAATGGACGAGAAAGAGCATACCACCAGTGTGGACAACTCCTATGGGGGCCTTCTCCAAAAGGAACCGGACTCCGGACTTCCGATGCGTTCCCGGACTTCTGCGCACAATGCAGACAGTGAGGGAGGACTGGGACTGGGTGTTCTGGCTTATACCGGGCGTACTAACACAAAAGAGAGAGGAAAACTGTATTAGATAACTAATGGCATGTCTAAGTAGAGCTCAACTAACATAAAACAATGTCAAATAGGTAGAAATAGCTAAACCGGCTCAAAACAATGTTAACTGGTCACAAACAAACAAATCCGGACATCAGAATACTGGGAAACAACACCAGGAAGTAATCCTGGCTGGTATAAACCAACTCCGGCCGGTTTCTGCGCAATCCGGTCATGTAGGGGATCGATCCTGACTGGAAACGCACCGGGAAGTCATCCGGTCTACCGGGATAGCGTCGGAACAACCGGGATAACATCGGATGTGTTGCGATATCATCGGATGCCCTATAAATCAGGAATACAGACATAGGGAACCAAGGTTCTCTACAGCAACAATACCTTTTAGGTACTGAACACCCTGTCACCATCTTCACCGACCACAAAAACCTCTCATTCATGAAAGCCCCCCAAAAACTCTCTCGATGTCAAGCCCATTGAAGTCTTTTCCTCCAAGAATATCACCTCCTCTGGACGGTCCTCCCTGGCACTGCCATGACCCCTGCGGACGCACTCTCTCGCTGTCATGATGTCAATACATCCTCTGACAATATCCACCCCATCCTTGCTGCTCCTGAAATCATTTCCACATTGGATCTAGCCCTCGTCTCTAAGATTGCTAGTTCCTCTGCTGTGGACCTGCTCGTCCTAGAAGCCTTGCATGCTATGGAAAAATCCCTCCCCCTCTTCCCCCATTCTACCCTTACGGACTGGCACTACGACACCCCTCACCTTTATTACAAGGGTCATCTTTTTATCCCTCCTGACGCACGACACGAACTAGTCTCTTCCCTTCACTCCTCCCCCAGTGGGGGCCATGAAGGCCTCTTTCGCACTTATGCTTGCCTCTCCAGAGACTACTGGTGGCCAGGAATGTGTTTCTTCATTGCTCGATTTATCACTGATTGCACCGTTTGTCAATCTTCTAAACCAAATACCCACCCCACTGTACCTCCGCTTTCGCCACTTTCTTCTTCTGCCACACAACCTTTCCAGCAAATTTCCCTTGATTTAATTACTGATCTTCCTATTTCTAATGCCTTTGATTCTGTTTTGATCATGGTTGACCATGGCCTTACGAAGGGGGTGATTCTCCTCCCTTGCACCAAAAACATTTCCGCTGCCGGAGTAGCTTCTCTCTTTTTCCAACATATCTTCCTGAGATTCGGCTTACACGACTCTTGTATTTCTGATAGAGGTCCTCAATTTGCTTCCTCCTTTGCCAAAGAACTAGCTAGACTTCTTCAGTACGATATAAAACTTTCCTCCGCTTACCACCTGCAGACTGATGGCCAAACGGAGAGAGCCAATCAGGAGCTCGAGGTTTATCTTAGGATCTTTTGCCAAGGATGCCCTGGTACCTGGAGTACCTTACTTCCTACTGTGGAATTCTCCCACAATTCCGCAGCACACTCTTCCACCCACCAATCGCCATACTACCTCATGATGGGATATCAACCTAGAGCCTATCCTCCTTTAGGAAAGTCCTTTGTCCCTTCTGTTGAAGAATGACTCTCCACCCTTGCCGAAGCACGGAAGGAAGCCCTTGCTGCTCATTCCACTGCTCAATGCCTCATGAAGGAATGACTTTCTACCAAGTTCACACCTTGGAAGATAGGAGACAAGGTCTGGCTTGAAGCCACAAACCTTAAGCTCAGGTACCCATCGTGAAAACTGGCTCCTAAAAGAGAAGGACCCTTTGAGATCATCAAGGTACTCTCTCCTGTGGTGTATCAGTTGAAGTTACCATCCACTTGGCGCATACATGATGTCTTCCATGCCTCCCTCTTATCCTCCTATCAGACCACCCCAGAGCACAGCCCAAACTTTATCCCTGCGCCACCGGATCTTGTTGACGGCAAAGAGGAATACGAAATCGAGGCTATACTCTCTCATTGGGGAATTGCTAATCGCTGCCAGTACCTGATCAAGTGGAAGGGATATCCCACTTTGGAAAACACTTGGGAACCTGAGCAAAACCTTCGCCACTCTCCCATCCTCCTTAAACAATATAAGAGCTCCCTCTCCTCTTGAGCAAAAATGCTCACCCCTCACCAGATTCTTATCATCGCTGCAATCTTCGCCACAATATCCCTCGCTGCCATCATTACCATACTCATCGTTATCCTTGCCTCGCTACCACCACCACACCATGCCTAAGCTATGACTTCCATTACTTCACCCACGACACTTACCACTTCCTTGCCACCTAATCACCCCGTTTCTCCAGATGCCCCTAGATCCCCGTCCGCCGCCATGCAGATGCCCAGACTCTCCATCTCCCCACCCCACCTGCATCGCAGGGAGATCCCAGACTGGGCCCTGGAGAATCTTTACCCTTCATCCTTACCTCGTTTTCAAAGACTCACTATTTATGCTCACGTTCTTGACCACCCACAACTTTTAACTATTGCTGAGAGTATTCCTCTTTTCAGCCATTCGCTCCCTCTCATGGAGGCCATTTTGTTCTTTCATCAAACTTGTTCACTTTGGTCATTTAGTCACTCGCCCAGACTTCTATCCCCTAATCTGAACTTCACCGCCGCACAAGCTGCCATGCTTGATCAGCTCTGCCTTTGTGCCTTGGACCTAATGGATCACCATCAGTTTGGACAGATCATTTCTGCTTTTCTCCCTGGTGCCCTGGGAGATTTCCCACAGGCGGTCTTGTTCTCCCTAAATGAGACAGATTTGGACAACTATTTAGACACTGACATCCTGAATGCCACTCAGCAGTCTCCACCCATCACTCGCCCAACCACACCGGAAAACCCACTCCCAGTTCGTCTTACTACCCCATCTGTTGGTCCACCACCAGGCCTCACTCTACCATCCAATGTTTGCGTCCAAGACCTCCCCACTGGCGTCACCATCCTCTCCTCCCCTACCTGAGTCCTCCCAATCCCCACAGAAGTCCAGGCTCGTCTTGCCGCCATGGATCTCTCTGGACACCGCTGCTACACCTGCAGAAGATATGGACATCTGCGGTGGAGCTGTCCACAGTATCGCTGTCCCAACTGTTCCCACTATGCACCAGGACACCCTGCCTCCCACTGCCTCACCTCCCATTGCTCTGCGTGCAATCGCTGGGGACACGTGGCCGAAGCGTGCCCGACCCTCCGGTGCAGCCTTTGTGGAGCTGTTGGACATACCGTCCCAAACTGCCCCTTTACTACTGAGGACTTTAATGACGACCAGCTGGTATTCAATGGTGCGGATTCCTCTGGCTCTTAGGAACGCAGCAGTGCTGCGAGGCTACGAAGGGGGTAGTGTTACAATTCTTTTGCTTCATCCTGGGCTTCTACTTATTTCTGAGTCCATTCCATTTATGTACCCACATCCACATGCTAAGTATGTGCGATTCCTTGTCACTTTCTTGCTAGACGAGTTTGACTATTCCTTTACCGTTTCCGTCCTCACTTGATAACTTCTCTTTTGGACTTTACCTCCTAACAGCGTTCTCTCGCATGCTGTTGTGATCCTATTACTCATCCGCAGTAGTTTTCCATCTCTTTCCTTCGCTTTCCATGCCTGCCCTTTATCTTGGTCTGTGCACACATTATGGACTATAAAGTAGCTAGCCTACCTGCTTGTAAACCCAAGTTAGACCTGCACAATCCACCTCTTCTCTGAACTTGCTCCTGCCTGAACAGTCACCTCAACTGTTCTATTTGCCTTTCGCCTTCTTTGTTTGTCGTGAGACGTTGTGCCTCTTCATGAGTGCCTCCTCACAAAGAACCCTTGTCGTTAGCAGTCCAGAAGGACATGCTCCATAACAGGCAGCATTCCACCACGTGTCCCCAGTAGTTACAGGTGGCGCAATAATGGATGAGGCATCTAGAGACAGGATGCCCTGGCATAAAGGTGTGACAGTTGGGGCATTGGTAGTGGTGGCAGCTGATGCGGAGGTGTCCGAGTTGTCTGCATTGGTAGCATCACATAGTCAATAAGTCTGCTTGAGAAAACCTCACCTCCAGGGTGGGGTCGAGCAGGATGACCCTGGTTGGGGAAGAGATGATGGAGGCATGGGTAGGGAGGTCTCGAGGAGTGGCAGAGATGTGTAATGTAGTAGTAGACGGAGGTAATTGAGCGACTGGCGAAGGAGTTCATGGGGGTGGGACAATGCAGATGGGGAGTGCAATCGCCTGAGAGACTGGTGACGGGGTGCTTGGGGCAAGTAGGGGGGAAGATAGGCGGGGTTCAGTTACTGGGCGACCTAAGACCAGGTCACTTTCTAAATAGTCTGAAAGTTCAGAGTCTGAAAGAGAATCGAGAACAATCTCAGCAAATTCCTTAAGGGTGGAAAGCAGAAATGAAGTAATTATACAATCAAACTGATGGTGATCCATCATATCCAGGGCACAAAGACGGAGTTGGTCAAGAAGAGTTTCCCTGGCAGCAGAGAAGTCCTCTCTATATGACATGCAAGGGTAAGAAGCAAAGATTCAAAAAGAAGATGTATTATGGTAGAAAAGAACTTGTTCCAGAAGTTCTAGGGTAAATGAAGGGGAGTTTTCAGCAATTTGTAGAAGGGGAGGATGATCAAGAACGTGCATGTAGGTAGCAAGACGTTGGAATCATGGGAGGCTTTCTACATATAGCTGTTGCAAGGCCCATTCAGGGATAGCTGGTCTGGAGGTTTGAGGCATGAGTCTTCCAGCAGTTAGAGAAAGAATGGGATGAGTGGGAGAGGTTTCTGCAGCGGATGGAAGGGCAGTTTCCGACAGACTAGTGGATGATGATAGCATGGAGTGAGTCTCAGACATGATATGGAAGAGAAGATGGTGCCAGTGACATAAGGATCACGATAAGTATGGTGATGATAGTGGCAAGGGATATGGTGGCGAAGATTATAGCAAAGATAAGGATCTGGTGAGGGGTGAGCATTATTGCTCAAGAGGAAATGGAGTTCTGATATTGTCTAAGGAGGATGGGAGCGTGACGAAGGTTTCGCTCGGGTTCCCATGTATTCTTAGAAGTCGGATACCCCTTCCACTTGATCAGGTACTGGTGGCAATTAGTAGTTCCCCGATGGGAGAGTATAGCCTCAATCTCATATTCTTCTTCACCATCAATAAGATTCAGTGGTGCAGGGATAAAGTTTAGACCATGTTCCGGCATGGTCCAATAGGAAGATAAGAGGGAGGCATGGAAGACATTGTGGATGTGCCAAGTGGGTGGTAGTTTTAGCTGATACACCACTGGAGAGAGTACTTTGATTATCTCAAAGGGTCCTTCTCTTTTAGGAGCAAGCTTTTGCAACAGGTATCTGAGTTTAAGGTTTGTGGCTTCAAGCCAGACCTTATCTCCTACCTTCCAAGGCGTAAACTTGGTGGATGTTAAGTCCGGTCTCTCCGGATTCAAGTCCAATCGGAGTTGTGGAGGTGCTGAGGGGTGGTCGACGGAGTTCGTCTTGGAGGTGGACTGAAGTCCAGAGCGGAGGTGTCGGAGTGGAGTTGCATAGAAAGGACATTGGCGCAGGACTTATGTGTCATGCCCTTGAACAGGTCCGTGTCCTCATATTTCAGAGGAGTGGAGGTCCGACAGGAGGAGGGGAGTTCGCGATGAGGATCAAGAGAGGTGACTAATTCGATATTCGTGCTAAGGTTACACGAAAGTACAGAGGTTATATACTAAGAGGTCAACAGGGACATCAAAGATCAGGGAAGAAGGTGAAACAGAATCAAGGGTCCCATAAGGGATGGAGAAGGGACAAGGAAGCGAAGGGAAGTACAAACGAGAATGTACGAGAGATATCCAGGTCCGATGATAGCCGAGTCCCTGTGCAAGCACAGCCTTGGTCCGGAGCAGAGGAGCAGAGCTCCGAGCATGGAGGAAGCAGAGGTGGACTAAGGGCAGCAGAGGTGGCCAGAGATGGCTGAAGATGGGGCCGGAGGAGGCGGAGATGGATGGGATGTCATGGATATGACAGTGCCTCCCCTTTAAGGCCGAGCCCTCGAGGCCTACAGTAAGTGGGGATTCAGTGCAGAGCCAATCCGAGGAAGCGGTCAAGCTTCTTTGGAGAGGGTGCACTAACAGAGGGGATGACGGAGGTGCATACTGGGCCGAGTCTGAGAATGATGCCACACGGAGTATGATGGAGATATGTCCAGACCAACTGGATAGTTCAGAGTCCTACCACTGACGATAAGCTAGCTCCGAAAAGAGACTCCAAGCCTCAGTGCGAGAGAAGATGTGCCTTTGGCATAACACCTGATGGGGATGGGTGCGGATGGTGCGGGAGGTGGATTCGGAGAGCACAGAGCATGTGAAAGCAGGGTAGAACAGATGCCAGAGATGGCAGAGCATGCGGAGTGGCAGCGGAGGACATGCAGGGGTGGCTGGACACTGGAGAAGAAAACAGAGAGGAAAGGAAAAAACAAAGAGACTGAAAAACGGAAACTGAAACATAGACAGAGACAAAGAAAGGAATAGAGAGGAAGGAGACAGAAAAGCCCCAGAAGGGGGTCAGAGGTGCCTGGAGAGAGCCAGAAAGTGGAGGGCGCTGGATGGTGCCACGAAGGACGGAGGATGAAGGTCCGAGAAAAGGACCGGAGTTGTACACAGAGTGCACCGGAGTTCAGAGGAATGGTAACAGTGTGAAATGGAAAAGGGACAAAGATGTAAGTACAGAGACAGAAGTGGAAATAGAGATTAGAAAAGTCAGAGGGCCCCAGGAAGGGGTCAAAGGTGCCCGAAATGGGCCAGAGAATCGGAGGTGTAAGGCAGGAACCGAATGGTCCTGGAGACGGAGAAGATAAAGGTACATAAGTGTACCCAAGAGGTTGTAAAACCGGAGTAAGGCTGGAGTTATGGAGAAAATGGAAGAAGTCCAAGATAGAAGAGCAAAAAACAGAGTGTCAAGATGAAACGAAGTCAACCGGAAAAATTCCGGAGTTACTCCGGAGTAAAACTGGAGTTAACGGAGGAAAACAAAGGGGCACATGAGTGTGCCAAAGGAAACAGACAGAGGGCGTGAACAGAGTGAACAGAGGTAATAAAAGAACAAGGGCAGACAGAGGAAAAACAGAACAAATGTGGAAACGAAGATGAAATGGAGGAAAAGCGGAGTTATCCGGAGTTAATCCGGAGCTGTACACAGGGGTACCGGAGGTGGGTGAAGTAGAAGGAAGACGAGAGGATAAGGCTCGACTACACAGAGAGTGAAGAAAACGCCAGAGTTGGTGAAAGTCCAGGAAGAAACAGAATGAGAACCAAGGGACCTGAAAGTGGTCAAAGCAATGGAACTGTAATGTAGAATGGAGTATTCCGGAGTTTGACCGGAG
>JBBPKI010000116.1:0-41818 GCA_038089155.1 Nevesoporus exiguus
AAACTACTACTAACGTGCACGACAGACTATCGCGGCATCCGTCCCGATCTGGCGTCAATGTGAATGAGCACTTTTTATTTGGTAATTGATCTCTCGCAGAAATCATACTCCCTCATAATCCATCTGTACAGCATATCCTGAAGGGTATGGGTCATATGTGGGCCGTATCTCGTATGGCTTCGCACTATGTTTGAAGGCGTGGTCTAATTTGGTCATCGCAGCGCCAACGGGTGGCGTACACGGCCAACCCCTTGGCAGCGAATACTTCCTCGTTTTGCCTAGTGGCTTAATCGAGTAGACTGCCCGTCGCCTCTTCCTGTGCAATGCAGCCAGAATTAAGAGACGAGGAGCCGTTCTGCGAGAAGGTAGCACTTCTATAAAGATGGCAATGCTGTCATTCAACCATTGATCACCTAGCTTGAGAACTTTTTTCGGCCCATCTTCCACCTTCCATGATTTCATGCATGATGTTGCTCTCCTCTAGTTTCGAGTCCCTCGCGTAGTGAAAGAAATCCACACCGCCTGTGGTGGCGCGGGATTCCAGTGACACCATACTAACGTGCACCCCGACGACGATGGAAACGTTGAGACTTTGAACGTCAAGAATTTTAGCGACGGGCTCGAGCCTATCCTTGATCGTCCGTCGGACTCCCGGGAGGACTTGTACGACCAAAGTAGGTGGACATGGGCCAGCGTCTGGCGCCTTCTGTCATGATACCTTCCATGGCCTTAACAGTAGTCATGATCAACGTTGCCAACCCTTATTGCAAATGTTACAGACAAGCCAGAATCCTCGTGCGTACAATAAGGGCGAACGATCCCACCTGCTATTACATCAAAGTATAGTAGCCAACGCGGCGAGCAGGCAGGCTACATTTAGCCGTTGGGCGTGGCGGGAAGACCGGCGACACGCAACCTGCAGATGAACAGGATGGTGGTGCGACTTCAGACTATATCTCCACCATGATCCCCCTTTCCTTTCATCGTCCCGCACTCCCCCGACCAGTGCCGCATTCATTCACCAGAATAGTTTGCCCCTTGTCCCAAGCAAGACACTCAACGCTTCTTGCAGCGTGTATATGACGCAAATGAGAAATAGGAGACACGCGAAGATATTGAAATTGCCATGAACCGTGTTTCGGGGTGTACCGGCTCCCACAGACACGCAACGCGCGTCCGCGGACAGTCACCTCGGCAGACGAGTTCTCGAGGTATATGAGGGATGGGTACGCTGAAAGGATGTGCCACCTCGTTTCGGGGTCGGCAAGCGAGCCGTTGTGGTTGCCGGCAACAGAGATCTTGAGGGGATGCGGTTGAGAGTATCGCGTAGTTCATTTGGACTGCCAGTGTGAATAAGGCCGCCTGCGTGGATGAGGATGTCTCGAGGAGTGCGGGTAGAGGGGAGTGGGAGCCTTGTGGGTCAGATACGTGAACGGCCCAGTGTATTCCCCAAGTCGAAGACTTAGGGGCAGTAGACGTAGACTCGTCGAGCGAAGAAGAAAAGACTGAAGTTGTCCCAGGCGGTTGGTAGTCGATGGTGCAGGAGATCGTACAGACCAAACACGTTCAGCGGACGTAGTAAGGTAATATACTCCACTACCATCACTGTGGTCTGCTTTCGAGGTTGGTTATCTTGCACTGCACGTTTCTGACTTCATCTTACTATTGCAGACAAGAGGTGCATAGCGCCTTCAGGACTGCTCCCTCCGTCCATGTACGAGCTGCTGGCAAATTCAGGCAAAGCCGGAGCACCTTATCCCATTCAAAATCTGAAGTTTGGTTGGCACGCCTCGCGCGCCCCGAAACGGTCGGTCGTCTCCCGCATTCTAAGTAGCCGTCGATCCGACTCGCTCTGCGCCTCCTTCTATCGCGTCTACGAATTCTTCGTCCTCGGCAGGACCACCGCTCCGCAATGAACTCGAGTACATGTGTTGTCCTCGTCCAGATTGGTCCATTCCCGTCCTCCCCGATCCCGCTAGCCCCGGTCCGACACGGTATGCTGCGCTCGCCGTGCCTACCCAACTCATGTGTACGTCGTTCAATCGTCGTACCGAGCTGGGATTCCCATATGATGCACCTGCCATCATCGTCGACTTCGCGGCACTCCGGGCGCGTCCCAAGGTATACGAGAGACACCCAGAATAGGCCGACCGTATCACTCCCTTGGGGGGAAAAGTATTCATACCTGATGCAGAAGGGGGAGAGCTTCCAGAGGATGACTTGGAAGTCAGCGACGAGTTTAGAGCGACGAGTATCATCGTTCGGATGCCGCACATCTATTTTATTTGACTCTTGCACTGGTTCACGAGGAAGTTCATTGCCAGGGGGAACAATGATCTCTGTTGTTCTCCGGCGTGTACTCAGTCTGGTTTCTAGGACACTTCCCGATCTCGGCTGTGGCAGAGCTTCGTTTGTCAATGCTAATTCGACCTTACAACTCCAAGTCCTCTGTGTTTTAGAGGTGGTAAAGCGTCTGATCTGACTATACCCTGGCATTTAGAGCATTGGCGGTGAAAACGCTAATCCACCCAGGAAAATGAAAGTCTGTTGTCGTACGTTGGTGCCTCATTATGTGTATAGTATGAGTGCGTTGACCGCCTTCCGTACACCGAGGATCCGAAGCAATTCTGTTACGCGGTTTGTCTGTGGAGAGACGGGACATCGTCGACTTACTCCCGCAACTACACAATCCTAATTTTACGTTTCAAAAAAACCCTATTTGGTTTGTATCCAAAACAGCTTCGTAATTCAGGCTCGCTCAGACAGCTACTTCGTAGGCTTTGGTGTGTTGCCCACCGGAGTCGACCACCCGGTGTCGCGTCCCAGGCATACATCATCCGAGGCCCATTCAATTCGTGAGGCCTGTCTTGAGACTCGTATGAATAGTTCCAGGTCCGCAAGCCTCGGCCACTAATCAACGCGTGCATGTTATAAGTACCACACGCAACCCAAAGATCCATTATATCTATCACGATTAAACACATGGCTACGATTTGTTAGGGTGAATGACGAAAAATTTGTAAAGAGTGGCATAGTAACAGAGAAACATTATGCATCTCAAACGTACATCCATTCGCTGACATGTGAGTAAACATTATAAATGCCGTCGGTTCGTAGGCCCCCTAGCGTCGCAGAAATCACAAGGACGTCAATTGAGTAAGACTGGGCAAGCCGCGTCTCCATTTGGCACTGGAGATGTGAGCGTATCCGTCCTCGTCTTCTTCTCCCCGATTCGCTGGCCATTCCCGGCTTTGATTCGTGCTCCATGACGCGTTGCCCCATTCTGTTCGGCCGGACGGAGCTTCTCCAAACGGACTTGCTCTACCGCTCCTAGGTGACCTAGTACCTGCCGCACCACGGCCACCAAACGCATGGGCCGAGGGTCGTTGGAGATGTTTTCGTAGACTCTGAATAGAGTGCTGTCGTCTAGCGGGAACGAGCAATCGGTCTAACCCGAGTTCCCCTTCTTCGTCATCGTCGTCATCGTCGTGGTCACTGTCGTCGGACCACGTTCCATCCGGGTAGGCCTGCGCACTACCCTCTATTCCCCAACCGGTCGCATAACGTTGGCGCGGTGCCATCCAGCTGTCGTTCTCTGCTTTCGTTCGAGCGAGGGATGGTACGACGCCAGCATCTCGATCCTTGGTTTTCCGACTATTCCTGGGTTGATCTCTCTCTCTTCTCTTCCCACCGTTCCTAGCGTTCGTGCGATCTTCATGGGCACTGCTCCGCACTCGTGAGCTTGCCCGTGACGTGGGTGTGGAGCGACACATGACCCTTGTGCGAGCCACCTGGCCTTCGCTTGTCCTTGACTTCACCTCTTGTACCTGTACGCAGAGCAACGGCGGCTTCGTCCCTCGAGTCTGTCCCCTTGCTCTTTCTCTTTGATTCGACTTGCCGGACACTATAGAACTCTTCCGTGTCGATACGGTTGCTGCCGTCTTCGTTGATGCAGCATCCGAAGTAACGGCCGCCGGACCACCAACCCCACTTAATAAGGCTTTGGCGACTGATTCCATCCAATTTCGTGGGAGTGGTGGATGTACCTGATGCTCATTATCGCGGGGGAGCGCTTCGTAGTCGGATTCCATGATACTATCTTCATCGTTGGGGATGAACGTGGGATACGTGCTATTTCGATGCTCGCGTCCGAGCGCGTGCGACCTTAGAGAAGCTTCAGATAAAGACGGGCGCTTGGCGAGTGGTTGGATGTTTGGTGCTGATACCATATGGCGCAGATACGCCCGCGCATTAGGCGGATTTGGCTTAGTAGATGTTGATTTGGACGAGTGATTATTAAGAAGCTGATGGTGACGGTTATTAAATTGGTCATGATGCTGATGATGCGCCTTGAGATATGAACGTGGGTGATGGGGCGATCCCTGAGAAAACTGATGCACCTGTCGGTGTGTATGAGTATGTTCTGACGTGTCGGCAGGAGAGTGTGCGTGGACGCGGCGAAGTATGCTCTCCGAAGAGCCATTGCGAGAGAGCGAAGACCTCGACGGAACACGTTTTGCACTGCTGTTCTTGATGTGTATTGCGTGCGCCAGGGGTGAGGGCGGGGTTGACCACGGATGTAGACCAGATCGAGAATTGTCCTGCAAAGGAGCTGCTTCGTGCGACAAGCCCGAACCTCGACTCACAATCCCAGAAATGAAGTCGACGACAGCCCCGACGCTTGCCCGCACGCTATTCCCCGCGACCCCATCCTTTTCTGTGGTCGTCCGTGTATCGCGGTCTGTTTCAGGAGTGAACACGCGCGTCTCTTTGTAGCCAGCCTCACGGAGGAGATCTTCGAGACGTTCGTATGTCTTGGATGTGCCACGACGGTGAAGCGGGACCCTTCCGAGTGCATCGGGGTAACGAGCTGTCGGGCGACCTCTCTGAGGAGTCAAAGGGGTGGGCGAAGGGGTGGGCGTGGGACGTGACGAAACTGTGGAGTCGTCCGGGGAGAAGAGGGGGGTGCGAGAAGCCGCAGGCTGTCGAAAACACGAGGTCGATTAGTCTGCCGGGGAGCGGGTTTGAATTACACGTACAATGTCCGTTTGACGACCAGTGCCTCGTGCAGTTTGTGCTGTCATGATCTCGCTCCTAGAGTGGGGCGAACTGAACGATGCACGCGCACGAAGTGGAGGGCGCCGGACCGCCCAGCTGGCAGACGAGTCGGGGGATGGAGCGGTTTAAATGGAGAAAAGTGTGGACAGAGGACGAGGTGTGGACGTCAATGCGGGGTGGGTCTTCCACTCGGGTAGCACCGCGGGTGGCGCTTCACGTGCACACGCGCGTTCTGTCACACTTCTTCATTTCCTCCTTGACTACCAATCTGTCTGCGCACACTCTCAATCAGTCTCAGCTTTCGACCTCTCACGCCAGCGCTTCCGTCCATTCACATTCGCGCGTCTTTGTCTGAATGGATCCTTCGAGTCCACCAGCGGACTTGCATCCCAGTTCATGACGGAAATCGTGTGATGTGAAACGCGTTGGCAACACGATTCGCCCTTGCACAGGCAATTGGTCAGCATCTAAAAAACTGGCTGCGGTTGCCAACGCCGCTCTTCAGCAGACCGCTCTCTTACCAATACGTCCGAGTCGGAACAGCCCCTGGCGTGGGTTGCAAGATGACGACAAGAATACCACGAGTCAATGTACAGCAGCTTCCGGATCCGAAATTGGCTTTACCCTGAGCAATATGTACCAGGATGTCGACAAGCCGACCTTTACGTTCCATCGCAAACTGCCCTCTTGAGTCGATCCGAACTCCTACTCCGTAGTCAGCCAACTAAACCACTTGGGAACACCGTAACGACATTCTTGCTACAGCAGACACAGTAGCCTCTGTTTCCTTCGGCTGCGACTCAAGTACTACTTCGGTCCTAGAACTTCGGAGCACACCTAGTCTTTGATAGAAGTTCTCGTAATCGGTGAGTTCGTGGTGCATAGATCTTCACCCTAAGCTTGATCAAAGCTAGTCTCACTCAACGGTCATTAGGAACCAACTTTGTGCATTATGGGAACTTCCGCTGAATATGCAATGCGATTGTACCAGCGGGGCGACATGTTTGCAGGACCGCTAACGAACAATGCCCATGGCGCATCGGAGTTCCTACGTCAGGAGGTATTGCTACCCGCTCTCATTGCTTATTCCGTCGTTGAACCACATTCCCTCATGATGGAGATTTTGCAGGCCAGAAGATGGTCCTAGTTAACGCTACTATTGTAATGTGCAAAAGGAACACGTACGTTACCACATATCTTCCAAGCTACTCCTTATATAACACCCACATTTAGCAATAATTCCTCCTTTAACTGCATGAGTCCCTTGCTCGACAATAGAGTTATCCAAGGGGAAGTAAGCAGACGCCGCCCATGGACATGAGCGTCGCTCATACTGATGAAACAGTGTCAACGCAGTACATAAGTATGGTCCCTGGATGCTGGGTGACCGCACTAGAAGCCTGCGACGTAAAACATGCGCAAAGACGGCGTCCCCAAGGAAGGACTATACAGTTACGTCGTGTTGACCACGAAGCATGTCCTGTGTTCAGCCCTGGTCACAATATTATAGAATTTTTACGACCGACTAAGATAAGGGACGGTTTGAACGGGAAAGATATTCAGCATGTTGACATCGTGGCACGTAGGTATTCCCAACACACGGGAGTGGACCCGCGGAAGTTCTTTTGAAAACATCATAGCCAACACGTGCCCTACCTATACTAGGTCCAATGTCATCTAGGGTCAACTGTGACCAATTGCACCCTGGATGCGTTCTTTCGAGTTCAAGTTGAGTCGACAGGTCCGTGATGCACCAAATGCAGGATACCAGTAATTTGCTCGCGCGTGTCGAGTGTTATTTCATCGAGAACCGAGATGCGACCTTAGTAGGATTAATGGACTATTGATCGTAGCTGAGCTCCGAAGGGAACGGGATAGCTTGGAAATGAATGTGCGCGGTGCCCGATCACCGACCTAGCGATGTGTATTAAATCCTGCTGACGCTGTGAGCTGTTGAGCTTACTACGCCAGCATGAGGTTACAGACTATGTCTTGACCGTCCTGTGGACCAAGCCGCGTGGCATAACAATGCTCGATGATGACGGAGCAGACAGATATAGCTGTCAGTGCCTGATGGAAAAATAACTAGCTTCTAGCCGAGTTTCAAGGTGTCCGGCGAACTCCCCACACAGCCTGCTTCTGCACAAATGAAAAGTTATCCTATGACTCATCTGAGCCGCGATTCAGGTTTCCCAGAACTCACAAAAATGAATCACCTGCCGTCACATACCCAGGGAGAAGGCTAGCCCATATAACTATAACGAGGATTCCGCGGTCGAAAATGAAAAGAAGGGTCGGTGTAAAAATGACTCGGATCTGATCCTAAGATGCATAAGGCCAATGATAACCCTGTGTCATGACTTCGCGCCCGTACTTCCACTCGGGCGGGGAGGGGGTAAAGCACACTATGCAAGTAGCTCACGGCTGAACCCACTTTAGTGAGTCTCTAGCTCACGCGCGAGGGAAGGCTTACCATCATCTATGTTGAATTGAAACCCCGGTCACGTCAGCCGGAGTACATACACAGCCTGAAGTACCTGCGTTTGCCCTGCACGTAGACGTAGAGCTACGTCGGTCCGGATGTTATGCAGACCAGCCCATTTTCGTGCTGGGTCGGCTATGGCGGACAGGTCTACGTCACGTTCGGTGTGTGTAACGAAAAAATCTGGTCATACATCCGGCTGCAACATTATCCTCTGTGAAGTATGAGTTGATAATCCGCCTAAATCATAACAGAACGCTTACCGTCCTGATCCCCCCGGCTGCTCGCTCACCTTACACCCGAACCGACGATCGGCGGACACCACGCATTGCGATCTCCAAGGCCCCCTGCGGCTCACCATCCATCCTTTCTACCTCTCCCCTCTGCTTTCGACCAGTCCCAACATCATAACATGCCATATTGGAAGATGGGGGAACCACCTTGCCAATCGATATATAGACGAACGTGACCACCAGTAGCAGACGACGGCGCCTTAAGAAGCCAAGTGGCGAAAAGCTCGCCAAGTCGCCTGTGATGTACCTACTACGACCACGGTGATTGCATGCCGGTTGTGGGATGCGCTGTCGTTCGCTAGCCGCATCTTCAGTGCAAGCACCATGTAAGACGCGCCTATAACAGAGGAAACGGAAGGCATAGCGGACGTGATTCGACGCGCTCGCTGGCTATATGCGTCTATCAGAGACTTCCTTCCTTCCTTGAATGGTTCCAACATACCATAAGACACGGCGAATCCAATCATCCTCGGAAGTGTATCCACGGCATTGGTGGCGATCTGACAAAATGGCTGGCCTGGAGGCAATGTAGAGACCGGTGCATTATAAGACGATGAAAGACACTAGGAATATTTTCGCACGTACGCAGTCTATAGTAAAAGTCACACCGTACTATGAATTGGTGGGTCAGGTCATTCAAGGGCGCCGGGGAGCTGCTGACGTCAGTGAAATCTATGGACGACAATGCGCACGAACCAGGTCTCGCTTCGCAGTGGGACCTACAGGTAAACGTTCAGCCACTGGCCTCAGTCCCCCGATTGGTCGCAGTCGAGGTGCATATCCTGATGAGATGCTGTGTAATGTTGGGTTTTGTAGTCGCATGCAGTGTCTTGACGAAAGGACTCAAAGCTCCAGCGATGGATGCGCGAAATCGTCCCAGGTTAGTTTGAAAGTCGCATGTTCGCATGGCGTTTCCCACATCGCCATGAACACAAACCGACCCTGGAGGCTGCCAGTGTGACGCAACCCACTTGAAGGTTTAAAAGTCGTCCCCGCTGAAGACATCGAATACTGAAACCGAAGAACAGCCCGAGCAAGTCATGCGGTGCCAGCTACTAGGCCAGGAAATTTTACTGTGGGTGAAGTCGATCGTCTACTTGTTGTTCTAATTTCATCCACTTACTATCGGAACGGCGACCTGGTAAGTGTCAGTAGATCCGACTTGCGCCGTCGGCCGAAGTTGAACTGATATATTGAGGTTACTGGCTTCGGGAGCTATCATAGTGACCGGCCTCTGCCTGGAACCCAATAACCTCGGGCGTGGGATCTTGCATGCGGCAGACGACGTTGGTAATGCGACAGCCTATCTTCAACCACCGCCGGCGTGTTTCGGGTCTTCGTTCTGCTCAGCGGCGTTAATGTCTGGAGTAATGGTAATCCGCTTTTCCGGGCTCCCAGATCCTTGATAAGAGGGCACGCCGAGTCATGCTGCAACCTGACGCCTAAAGCACACCACTGTCCTTGCACCATGGCCAAGTTCTTCGACGAAATACCTGAATGGCTCCTTGAATGGATCCAGAAACAGCATATGTTCTGGGTTGCCTCAGCTCCTCTCAGCATTCAGGGTCACGTTAATGTCTCACCGAAAGGGACAGCAGACTGTTTCCATGTGGTCAACTCGAGGCAGGTCTGGTACGAGGACCTTTCTGGCAGCGGTATGGCGCATGATCCGTCAAGGAAACTCACGCTGATCACGCATTCAGGCGTAGAGACCATCTCGCACATTCGTGAAAATGGTCGTGTTACTATCATGTTTTCGGCCTTCGAGGGGCCCCCCCGAATTCTGAGGCTCTTTGGCGTCGGCGAGTTTCCTCACGGCGGGACCCATGATCCACACATGCTGAACAAGCGTGAAGGTACCGTGCATGAATACGGCACGCCTGAATACAATGCATTGATCCCAACTGAAACCCGAAAGCCAGGTTCGCGCGCTGCCATTGTTGTTGACGTCTACCAAGTTGGCACAGTGCGTTATCTCGCTTACCGTAACTTACACGTTCATAACCCGACCTGCTCCGCAATTACATAGTCCTGTGGCTACGCAGTCCCTTTCTATGACTTTGTGACACATCGCACACAGCTCCTCAAATTCTTCGACAAGATCGAAACCAGTGACCGATCGCTCCGAGCTGCCGCCTCGAACGACCGAGAGCAGTCTGAGCTACAGTCCCTCCCTTCCTGCGATACCGATTACCTGAAAGCCAAGAGCGCCTCCTCACCTCACACTCTCCGTGCATACTGGCTCTTGAAAAACACGCGCTCCCTGGACGGTCTACCGGGTCTACTCACAGCCCATGATGCTATCGTTAACATGATTCCTCAAAGTCGTTTTGAGGAAGACATTCGACCGATGAAGCGTGACGGTGATGGAAAGAAAGGGGAGAACTATTCTCAATTGGTATTCGGAGACTGCCAAAGTTTTGCTTATGGCTTCGTGTCTGGTGCTGTCGCCATACTTACGTTCGCCACTGTTCTGGGGAAGTTGAGGTTGTGAAAGGCCCGGATTAATCAAATCGTCTTAACCACAAAGAGGGAGAACATTGTTTGCGGGTGTGAGCATATGCACTTGGCTTGAGCTGAGCTTGCGGACGCGATTCGCAATATGGCGATATTGATAATTATGGAAAACCGGACAACCGTGCTCATGCACAATGGCTGCATCCAAGTTTAGTACTGGTCTGAATGTTGAGCGAAATGTGAGCACCTACATTTAGCTTAACATTTCGGCCGCATTCAGGTCGGTGCTAAGTATTAATGCAGCCGTTGTGTTACCTGCGGCCAAAGTCCTTTGATTGCAACACCGGACATCAAACCATTTTTGATAATTATGCTATTATACAATCAGTCGGCCTCCCGATACGCGATACGCAACTAACATTACACTTTCCCTGTGATACGTTGAAACTCTTATCTATCTGCTGGTCGTGATGGTGCCTCTCCATCCTCTATCAACCCAGGAATATGGTCTCCACCTTTGCGCCACATTCCAGCCACGCCTGCTCGAATATAACACCGAGCCCGACCCGTTCTCGCATCCGCGCGTCATGCTCAACTCTCCTCACGGCCATCACGTGGAGCAAACACGCGTCGTATGGATTACCGTAGATGCTCTCGTCATACAGCCCATGCATGTCCCCACATCGCGACAAAACGATAAACTCGAAGGGTGTCGATGATGGGGTGTCAAATGGGAGGATCATACGCCCAACGGCCGCCGAAGGCTGACGTATGTCGGACAGGATGTGAAAGATGGTGTGCGGAAAGGGTTTTTGGTTGTTTGACGTGTCCTCCACCTTCAAGACTTTAAAGGACGTACATTGTGTGCGAAAGACCAGCGTCCCTGCGAGAGGCAGTGGCCCGAGCTGCGACGCGTCGATATCACCTTCGGGCTTCAGATACTTGGGAGGTGCGCCATCCTCTGCTTCTCCAATCTGAATGAATGAGATCTTCTGGACGTCCAAGTGAACCAGCTGCTGGTGATCGTCGATAATGTACCAGTGCTTAATAAGAGACTCCTCTGGCTTTACTTGAACAGTCGTCCAGATGTCCGTGTGGAGGAGTTGATTCAGGTCACTATAATACGCCGCACCCGTCCAACCTACCCATGCCCATGATGGCCAGCTGGCGACTCCCGCGTCGGGAGTCACCCGGCGAGCATGAACAGCATCTAGTCTTGGCTGCCAGAGCAGCGAATGGTTCAGATTCCAGATTGGTATCCCGTATCGGAAGGCTGGAGTCGTTGCACTCCCCCGTGCCAGCCGATATCCCCTCGTCATCGCTTCAGTGACAGCTGTGATCGCATGGACGATATCTCTTTGGAACGTCAAGTGGCGTTGAGTGTACCGCTCAATGACACGGCTGTAGGTCTGTGTATAGTTTAAATCCCGGGCCACTGGCAGCTTTGAAAATTGTTCGGGAAGAAACAGTAGGCCACCGCCGCTCCCAGATAAGCGCATCGGATGGTACGAGTATAGGACCGTTTTACTTTCTGCGACGAGATCCTCGCACCAGATATCTTTGTTGCACTCAAAGTACACCTGGTCCTTGGTGAAGAACAAGCGGCGACGAGAGAGGAGCATCTCCTGGTATGTCCAAGCCCGAGTGTCCCAGATGGTTTGTGCGATCGATTCATTGAGTGAAGGAAGAGGAATAGCAAGGTGTAGATCCTGAATTACTTCGACGTGTTGGTGGAGAGACCGCGATCCTGCTGAAATCCCAGGAAGCCCCGCGTGAGCACTCTCCCCGCCAGCAGCGACAATGGTGAGCAGAGCTCCGCTGTAAATTAACTCCATCACACCGATCTGGTCGCCCTTGTCATCTGAGCTGTCCTCGATGATGCACAACGCATCTATCCAGAGATATCGTTCCCCCAATGCCTGGGTGACGTGGATGGAGTCCAGGATGGTTGCAGGCAGCACGGATGAATCAAGCCCTGCAGGCGAGGCACGTAAGTCGACATTGGCCTTGGTCGTCCAATAGCTACTCCCGGTTGTTCCCCAGACATAGCTAAGGGCCACGTAACGGCAATCAGGGGGAGCTCGAACCACGGACATGAGGGTCACATCCACCATCCGCACGAATAGTGGTAACCCTACGTGGTCACCTCTCCACCATACGGACTTGCACGCATCTCCATGCTCTTGCTCGCACAAAGAGATCCAGCGTTTCATTATCCCTATATCAACGGTCTCTGCCATTCGGCGTCCATGAACCTCCTTGGACCGTTGGAATTTGTGAGCATCCTCCTCCAAGAGTTGGATCTCTGGATTGAGGTCCATCCGAGCTTGCAATACGGCGTCGGTGATCTTTGTTGGACGAACAGAAAAATCAATGCAGAGACGCTGGCATTGCTTCCTCTCTTCTAGGCGCGGGTTGGCGAGAGCACCAGCGCCAGTGGCATATAAGGAACAGACCACGCCGGAGAGGTCCACGTCCGGGAGCGTGTCAAGGCGCCAGAGACGACGGTAAAGCGAGGCGACGAGTTTGCAAAAGCGACATTGGTCGGCTTTGTGGAGAATATCTACAAGAGGACCGAGCGGAACCATCTTTGCCGCAGGAAGCCCGTCGCGAAGCATGGCCGTGATGGGCAGCGATGAGCAGATGGAACACATGGGGACCGTCGAAGAACTGGGCGTCCCTTGAGAAGACCTGTTGATCGTGCACCATGATGAAGCGGTGCTCTAGTAAATGATATCGGAACTATATCCTTACCTTGAAGCTTGACCACCCATCACGCGATAAATCAGAACCACGTTAGCGCCAGACCCCCGAATCGATGATCGTCAGAGACCTGTGCCTAAACAGCAGTAAACAGTGTGCCTCCAAGCGCTTGAAATTATCTGGCGGTGTGGCACAAGAACTTGAAGATTCGTGCATCGGGATTATCGGGAATACGGGTATGTAGCAACTGCCCTTCCGGTTGTTGGTTCACGTGTACCCGCCCTCAATTGAATGTATCTTTGCGAGGAGCCCACTGATGCAAAGAACTGAAAATGGAGTTCATCCACAACAGAGATTGCTGGGTAATTCCGAACATTGGCGAGAAGGGTTACGAGGTTGCAGAGTTTCTTTCATTCACTTAGCATGCCCAACCACTGCTGTACATGTGAATGGCCCTCCAAGCCTCCGTAATGTCAAGAGGCGAACAACTGTTATAGTGGTGGAAGGCAACAATTCAGACTCGAAATAATGTGGTAACCCATCAACTACTTCTCGTCCGTTGTGTACCCTGATGTGCCTTTGGACTTCCTTCGCCACAGCACGACACTTTTGTTGACAAGTCTCGCTTCTCGTCTTCGGACGGTATCGGCCCGGGCGTGCGACCGTAATATAAACCTACCCCTACGTGAAAACCAATCAAGTGGCTACAAGAAAACACAGCGAAGCAAAGATTTACATTCAAACTGGTTATCTATTCTAGCCCGAGACCCTAGAAACACTCGACTTCGCGTCTTCAAGTCAAAAGGACATTTACATTCATTGGGTCGAACAAACTTTATTACATGAGCCGAGCGGTCGAGGGCACCCGCGGGACAATCTTCAACTGAGCCGAATCTTGTGTTGCTCGCAATGGTCCAGGCGCATCATCTAACCTTATTCACGCCAGGCCATGCCGATAAAAAAGCCATTTTTCCTGAACTGGGCAGTTCTTTCTGAGAGAAAAATACCGGTAAGTGGAATATCTCTAGCTGCTCCGAGTCTACCACTGTTTACACACCGGGGGATCGACAGTCGCCTTTGCCTGAGTCTACCGATTTTAGAGAATGTATGATGAACAAGAATACGGGCGGTGACCGGATATCCATGCCCCTAGCCGTAGTTGTATGACAGTTTGATCGTACAGAACCCCAATTGCAGATGTGGGGAAGCAGTATCACAGGCTTCCCCCCCGGTCTAGTGAGCTGCCTTTTCTCCATCTACCTTGGATTCAGCTTCGATAATAGACTAGGTATTTACCCTTCATTCAGGTTTCAGCGGTCTCTACTCAGAAATCCTGCACATGGTCTGCAGGACGTCAAACTTGAGATCTTTAGAGATGGCATATTTCCTGATTAGACATCCGGTGATCGCCGTGCGACACTCTGTGAGACCGCGACCAGACACGGCCAAGACAAGATCATTAGGTATTGGATGGCATCCAGTCTTTTCTACTTACCATCGGTCGTGGCAGCTGTTGCTGATGAGGGAACGAAGGTACAACCCCTTGAAAGCGCTGAAGAGGTGCGCAAGGCAACTGCCACAGCTTGGGTGGCAGGTAGAAAAAGGATACGTCGCCCGTCTGATCTATTTGTCTATCCGGAATGGGCACAAGGGGTGACTGATTTAAGAGCGGAAAGGCAATGGGGGAACGAAACGCTCCAAGAACAAGGTAAACCGTCTTTACAATTTAGCAAGAATGGGCTTGTTTCGCTATACGCACCCGCCGCTGGATGTCTACACGATAGCCACGGCAGTCGAGCCCTGGTGTACTAGACGTAGTGCTTTGCTTGCACGTGACTGTTACGCGACGCGCTCTTTAAGAAACCTTCCCACGATGGACTTCTTATTCCAAAGCTTGTTGCGTTTCACGTTTCCTTGTGTTATTTCGGTTAGCTATTCCAAGCTAGCCACGTCGTCCCCGACGCCTCAAGAAAAACGCCATCGAGAAGATACCCAGCGTTTGTATCCTCACTGATCCGCAACTTATTTTTCTTCTCTCTGCTGAGCCTCCTTTGAGAGTCGTTGCCTTGCTTTCTATCTCCCTCATATCGCCATCTCTCACTCACTGTTCAATATTCAGTTTGTTCAAGGTAATTTTATACTCTGCTTGCAGCATGCCGTCCCACTCGTTGTGTCATTTACTCGTGTTGTAGGTACCGCTTCGCCATGCATAAGCACTCTGCCTCCATCCCCGTAGTTCCCGCATCTGCACCCACCTCCCCTGCTGTTCCCCGTCTCAACAAGATGGAGCGTCTGTTTGGGCTCCCGGTCACTCCGCAGCGCATAACCCGCCCTCAAAAGACCTTGTATCGGTCACCGGTCACTCCCGCCAGCACCGCTTCCACACCTTATACGCCTCTTAGTCTCCGCTCCTTTTCAACCAATTCAGGTTCAACGCTCAATACTCCTGATTCTACGACATGCTCGAAGCGATTTCCTGTTGTCTGCTCTCCTGAAATCAAGACCTCTCAATCGGCGGACAAGGCCCTTACAGCCATCGCCGTGAACTGGCGTTCGCGTGCCAACGAAAATGGTATCAAGGTAGCTACTGCCGACGATCCGAGCTTTGGCGACGATGAGGGTGCGTGTATGCGCTTTTCAAGTGGTTCGATTGGTTCACTATTTCAATCCCCAATCCGCATGTCAATTCTGATCATTTTGTTCTATCTGCTTCCACTTCTGAACGCATATATTCACGTTCGCAGCTAGCGACCTCACTCCCTCTGATGCGAGCTCGACGCCCTTCGTAAATGAAGAATGTCAGTCATTTCCGGGAGCCTCCTAATTCGAGCTTTCTCTGATGTTCCTCTGTACAGCTTTCCTTTCTCCTCCTTTCCTTCCGAACCACCGCCGATCGCGTACACAGTCGAGCATTCGGCCCATATGCTCGTCGGTTTCCGTGCATTCACACAGCACGCCAGCGAGGCGGGCCCTAGGAATCTTGAACACACCGCCACCTAAACCTACAAACTCTAACCAATTGAAATTCAAAGGAAGCCTGACGGATCCTGCGCACACGCGCCGTCGCCCCTCTTTTGAACAGGTTTGTGTATCACCTTGCCATAAGTCTCGTTATCTTGTTGTGACTCATGCACGACATACCCATTCAGATATCCTCTGAGCTCTTTGACATCGATGAGAATGCTTTTGAACCGTATCCACAATCCTTTTCTTCCCTGGCTCAGACGTTGGTTCTTCAAGACCCCTTCAACGGCTCTGGACTGTCGACAATCGCAGAGGCTGTCCCGCAGCATCCTCAAAGCTCGTATTCTGAGATGTTCAATGCCCCTTCTGCCAAGTCCACACATGCAATCTGCTCTGTCTGTGGCTGCGTGGGCGACCGGATAGCGGTTCTCGTACCCTGCAAACATTTACTTTGCTCCGCCTGCATGACAAGTGCTCTCAACATCGTTGGTGAGAAAGACATTCGTTGCGCTGTCTGCAAGATGTTTGTCAATGATTTCGAATTGCAAACCGTCTCGGACGACGACGCTTCGGCATCCACCGTCGGTCAGAGACGCCTCCCTGTGGCTTCGGATACTGTACCCTCACCGCTACAGCAACGCTCTGCTCGGGGCGAACCCGCACTCCTCCCGAGCACGTTTGACCCCAGTCCTCTACCATCCTTAATGAGCACTCTGTCTCTCTGCAACCCTTCAGTGCGCCATGCTTCCCCATTTGCCATTACCCCCCAAGCGCAAAGAACAGAGAATGTTGTTCTTCGTATCGACAATGTTCCCTGGGTGGGTTCGCTTGAAGCATGGGGCACTCCCCCTGTCTGATATCTTTACCAGGATATTACCCCTCCTGTTGTTGCAGCGTGGCTAAAGCATCCTGTTGTCCGCGTTCATATCCTTCTGGACTCCCGGGGAAAGACTTGCAGCCATGCCTACGTTGAGCTCGCCACAGAGGAGATCGCCAGAGCAGCTCTCCGATCGGTTCAAAACTCGGTGCTTGGTAAAGGGAAGCGGGCACGGGGGGTCACTGTCACCCTCAGTAGTCAAAGTGAGCTTATGCATGCTGTACGTCTACCTTTCCAGAAATGGCGAGAAACTGAGTTCTTTTGACTAGTTATTCCCGTCGTGGAAAGGCGATTGGAACGGTTCCCGGCCCTCCATCTCCGGATTGCGAGATGAGCTCCCGTGTCTGATGTCAAAGCCCGAGCTTGATTCACTCTTGAACCTCATCCAACGGCCTGATGTTAGTCGAGCTGTTTTCATCTATTGCTGTTCGTTAACGCGGTCCATCGTCCAGTCGCATTTCTTAAAGGTGGCATCCCTCCCCTTTCATCTTCTTATTAGCATCTTGTCCAAGTTCCCATCGGACGTCGATAGTAGAGTCTTCTGGGAAGTTACAATCAGTGATTCATTGTTCTGTGCGTCTATTTTTCAGTATTTCCGTAGTCTACTGACCGACTGAACTTTTCCAGACACCACACATAGTAAGGGCCCGGCCTTGGCTGGCTGGTATTATGGCTAATGTTCTGTTTAGCTGCGCTTGACATTCTGGGGGCGCGTTACCGGCAATCCATTCCTCACAATGAACCTGAGCTTCTTAACGGGCTCTTGGAAGCTGCTATTAACTGCAGGGGTGAGTTCAGCTCGAGTCCGGGTATTAATCTTGTCTTTTGACTTTGTGTTTCAAAGTATTCACAGAGGAGCAAATCGCAACGTTGGTAACAGTCCGCAAGGCTTATACTTCTGCCCTTTCCGTGCAACATGACTACCCCACAATCCACGTCCAACCTCCTCTCATGCCGGTCATGTGGGACTTGTCGGCTTCTGCTGGGTCGCCTTATGGTTCCCTCGCCAGGGAATTTGGACTCTCCGAAGATGTTGTGCACGCGCTTGCTCAGAGACTTAACGGCTTTCGTTGATTCAATTTCTTGACCATTCAAAGTATCACCAACGATACCATGACAGCACAAGCTTTACGACAAATCATGAACCTCTTTCTGCCTTTGCTACGGTTGGCATTGACTGCCTTCCGATGTTTCTTGGTACCTGGACCTCAAAAGGTTCTTCCCTTTGCTTCTATTTCGCGCAACATACCGGCTTTTTTATTACTCTGCTGGCTCGAAAACTCGCACCTTGCTATGGATTTGCATATTGCTCCCTTGCGTTTTGCATCATGTTTGCGTCCCTTCCCCTTTCCGGTCCCTTGTAATGCCCCGCAACAACCATATGTCATGCTTGTATCGTAGACAACTCTCCTGAACGTCGATGCTGGAAGGGGGACCCTTGCGTCCTTGGTTACTAGGGTTAGTGAAATAGATTGTATCCAGGGTTGCTGTGACGTAGGAGTTGTGTGGGTCAAGAGGCAAGTAGTGATAGTGCGCCATATGAAGTGCTTTGAAGGTACGAAACGAGCGGGAGATGGCATGTGCGGTGGGGAATCAAAGACTTGAACCGAGGGGACGGAAAATCTTTGTACACTAAAGGATGGATCGACAGGGTTACAAATGATCGCTAAAGCAGTACGTAGCATTGGCGAGAGCGAGCCCTTTTCTACAGGCGAACCTGCCATGGGCGTTTCTCTTCCGATATTCAAAGAGGCCCGCAGTGATTGACACCATCTCCGTCATCAATCTTTTTCATGCTCCAGACGCGAGCTGGGTAGACTCCCAAACGCGGCCGTCCATCTCGCCCGCTCGTTCGCGCATCGTTCCTAATCTCTGCGGTGCCCGTGATGCGCCCGTCGTTGGCATGTTTCAAGCAACGGTTTAGGTGCGTTGTGACAATTCGCCCGTGCCAATTCGCGAGGGTGCGGTCCGCGTCCCGCGATGAGTCACTGGTGCCAGCGCCAAAGTTGGGTTCAGGAGACGTTCCCCGTGCCGCGTCGCATCACCTCCTTCCAGACGTCCCGGAACGTGTACCAACCGTTGGTCATCGATCATCGATGCCATTTTAGCTTCAGTCGGCATTTTGGTGCGTGCCGCTGACGTCTTGCCTGTGGGGCAACGAGACGCGGAGCTCCGGGGGACCGTTTCTAGGATTTGGAGAGCGGATCTATTGAGATGAAGTGCCAAGTGGACGTCGGAGGTCTGGAATCCCCGTGCGTCCGTCTGCTGGAGGTGACTAGTCAAGGAGAAACGGTCGTCCCACGTTCGATGCCCGTCGTCGGCGTGTGCGTCTGAACGGGTGAGGCTAATGCTAATACCGAGAGCGACGGTGCGAGCTGCGACTTTCGGGGATGTGGATTCGGATGGGGAACAGCGGGCGCCAAGAGCAAACGAGGGCGAAGAGACACTTTTGCTAGCGCGGCTCGGGGAGCACTGGGCGTCCTCCAGGAACCCCCAAGTTGCTTGTGCGGTGACGTCGTCCGGAGCTCTTCTGGAGCCGCCCGGCTAGCACACCGTATGACCAATGCCAACTTGGTCCGAACCCTTCACGTTCGCCTCTTCTCCATACTTACCCTCGGCCGAGCCTGCGCGCGGTAATCAGATATCGAGCCGGGTGGCAGCGTCCAGGTGGCACCAAGGGCGTCCGACGGTGAAGGCCTGGTTCCGATTACGTGGCAGGACACTATATGTATTCCGGGAGGAACATGTGAGACGAGGCAGAGAACACGGAACCGCTTGTAACGCATACGTGAAAACGGGGCCGTACGTCCACGTAGGCGACTGAGTAGGTCGACCGGGAACAGATGGAGATGCAAACGCGGGCGAGTACGGGAAACGAAAGTATCACGGTACGCTTTCTGATGAGTCGAGGTCCACGAGGTGATCGTGGCCCGTCGGCACTCTTTGAGACCGCGCACGGAGAGCCGCGACGGAATATGTCATGCTTGTCATGAATAAAGCTGCCGTCCCAGCGCCCGTACAACATGTCTTGCCTCCTACAATAAAATTCTGGTCCCGACGTGTACGTGGCACGGTGTCTCGCATGCGGACTCCAAGGCGGTACGCTATACGATGATTTCGCGAGGAGCGAGTGAGCCGAGGTGAAGAAAACGGAACGGAACTACTTTGAACGTACCCGAAAACGAGATCGTACGCTCGCATAGATTATTGGGCAGATTAGGGGGATAGATATGCGCATATGAACGTGGGCGATTGCGAGACCCGTAAGCGCATCCCTACGCGCTGCGGCCCCGTCAGGTGAGCACGCCCCCCATCGGTACCGTTCGGACTGTGCATAGGATGTGGCGATGAACAGGTCGATTATACTTGCATGATAAAACCACCCCACCTCCAAGCCCAGAGCGAACGAGTCCAGTTTCGGTGCACGCGCAGCGGAGGACGGGCACGCAGTCCCGCATGCAGGCTACACGGGTAGACGCCGCGCATAATTCGCGAGGAGCAAGTGAGACGAGGTAGAGAGGATACAGCCAGTCGAACGCACCCGGGAGCGCGACTGTGCACCGGCACAGACCAAGATTATCGGGGAGATCGATCGGGTGTAAACACGCACATACCAACGCGGGCGGGTGCGGGACGCGCATCACCACGTACGTGTTATTTGGCGAAACGTTTCAGACTGTGCTTGAGAAGCCGTAGTGAACGAGTCGAGGGTGCACACGCACCTCTGTTCGCGCTATCTCGCTATCTCACCATGTTCGCCCGGGTGTTTCACCTCTGGAGCTTCTGAATCTCAAGCACGGCGGCACAGCCAAGGATCGGAAACGAAGCGCCGGGTGCTGTGGATCTTGCTGTGCCGAGCAATGGCACCAATCATCGAGTCAGAAGCGGAAGATGGAAAAGACGTGCCAAGTAGCTCGACGCGGGTGAAGAGAGCATGGCATTGCTGCATGGCTTCCTGCCGCCAATAACGGCTTGAAAAAAAGGAGAGGGAGCCCAGGACCGGACCCGCACAAGAAGACCGGAATGCGAGCCGACATCAGTTCTAAATCATGCCACTTCGCCAACCAATAGTGAATGAAACTACATACGATCATCACGGTAAAGGGACCGAGGGAATCTAGCAAGGATGGTTCTGGACGTCTCGGGAAAACGTGACTCAGTACCTAAAAGTCTAGAATAAAGCGCGCAGACAAAGGAAACCACGCACGAAAAGCGGGCAAAAGAGGGAGCCATGTGCAGTGAACGCGACTCGGAGTGAAACCATCAGAACAAAAAGTCAATCGATGCTCGTCTGAGTTGCCCGCTCGATTCTCGCCGTTTCGGTATGTTCGCCGGGATGTTTCATGTTTGTGGTTTGCCGAGAAGGCGGCAGAACACCAAAAACAAGGCGTCGATAGCGTTCGTAAACGAGGCCGCGCTGTGACATGACCCCTCTTCCCAAGGTTCGATCGATTGTCAAACGAAAGGACACGCCGACGCCGCACGTTGCTTACCGGTGTTACTCAAGGCACCACATGCCAAGTAAACTCACAAGAGGACCTACGACGGGCGAACACGGAAAGGACTCGGACGCGTCCGTAAGCCAAACCGTCAAAAAGCTAGTCGTGCACTACGCCGACGCCCGGGTCCTGTGGCCCATCAGAGCGTTATCTGCTTGACTGGGTTGTTGTTTCGGTACATCATATTCTCCTCGGAGACGTTTCAGCTTTTGCCATCTTCTTGGAGCTTCTTGGAATCTCATGCCCGCACAGGAACGGCGGGTGTCGGGGGCGATGGTCGGCGAAACACAGGGTGCGGCGGCGCGGAACAGCATGTCATGTCATGTCGGACGAAACAAAACGCAAGGGACATGTGGGTCCGGGAGGGGGGCCCCGCCGCCGGCCGCCATCAGAACCGAGATTGCTACCGAACTCATACATATCGGGATCAGTGGCACCTGGCACTTGTCGACACGAAAAAAAAAGGGTTGGCATGCGCCCCTCCATGATACTTGGTCACGCGACAAGTGCTTCGTGCGCTTCTTTCAATTGCGCCATGTCGTTATCATGCTGTAGAACGTCCAAACGAATCGCTACATTACCCCACTCGCGCCCATGTGATTCTGTCATAGTGCGCTCATCCGACGGCTTAATGTTGCCGTACGCCGTTGAGTTGATGGATAGATTGGCGCCCGTATACGCGGACGCTTCTCCTAGCGTACACGAAAAAGTACCGCAGTACAGCCTCGCTACAAATGACCGATCAACAAGGAGGACCTAGGACGAGAAAAAACAAATATGTATGTAATAAACAATGTTACATCAAATGTCCCATGAAGCGTGAACGTCTTGCCCAAAAGACACCTCCACCCGTGAGAGCGCACTCCACTCTTGGGCAGAGCGGCCGAGCAAAAAGCCCTCGATGGCCGTCGTCCAATCTTGGAGATCGTCGAGCGCACATTCGCGCGCAAAGTCGTCTTGGACAGGGGTTTTCAGAAGGACACCTTCGGACGTCATGTGGCGTTCTTGTTCGTAAGCGATCGAGATGGACTCGACACTGCATGATTTTAGTGCGTCCAGCGTCGACGATAGATCGTCGGGGACGATACGCGAGGCGTTGATATGCACGCGAAGGACACGAGGCAGGGATGATACAGGCTCGGGCAGCGGCGCGAGGGCAGTTCCCAGCTCGAGTGAGGGAAGCGACGCACATGCAGAGAGCCACGCTGCGCATGCCTGGGCCTCGAATGGCGTGTCGGTGGCGTACATGCTGCCCGTGAGAACGAGCTTCTCCAAGGATGTCGATGCGGGCTGTTCCAGGTCGATCTGGGTGTCGCAGCCCAGCCAAGTGTCGCGTATCTCGAGCGTGCGGAGGGACGGGAGACGCAAGAGATTGGGGAGGGCGAGATCGCTTCCCAAAACGGAGTGGGGTGGAACATCAAAGTCGTTGGTGACGATGGGGACATTGTACGGGACGTCACAGGGGTCGACGTGCATAACCGAGCGGGTGATGCGGGACATGGTCAGGTGGGACAGGGAGGACAGCGAGGCCGCGAGAGCGACAACGAGACGCTCGGAGCTAACCGGGGGAGATGGGGATGAGCAGTGCACGGAATCCAAGGGCACGCGGCAACTTACACGGGAGCGACGTCTTCGGTGCCCCAGCAGGCGATCTCAAACGTGTGGAGGTGGTGCAGACGGGCGAACGCGGGGACGGCTTTTTGCGGGTCGAGGGAGGCAGCGAGGGAGAGGGAGAGGGCTTGTAGACGGGAGCAGGAGTGGAGGAGGGCGAGGATGGCGTCGGTGGACTGAGCCCCTGTAGCACCTTTTGTGCAGACGGAGAGGGATCTGACGTACGCGCCGTACTCTGGCGGGACATGGCGGACGAAGGCGGAAAGAGATGGGGCGGAAGGGAGGGAGACGTCGGCGAAGATCGCGGGGAGACAGAATGCGCGGGCGGTGGAGGAGGTGGAGGAGAGCGCGCAGACGGCGTTGTGGGGGAGGAGATGAACGATGGCGAGGTGGAGTTCGGAGGGGAGAACGTGCCAGGACATCGTGTCTGATGGGAAGACGGGACGGACGGAGGAGGGGGTATTTGTAAGGAATCTCCACCTTTGTCGGTTTAGCGAGCATGTCCTCTTCGTTCTCGTCGGGGCGTCACTTCGATCCGATTCACAAGGACCCTACTTTCCCACGCCGTGAATCACTCCTATCACCCGGAGACTTTCCGTCCGACACGGTGGCCCCTCCGTTCATCCCGGCACTCGTCTTCTTCTCCCACGCCCGAGATCGCATCTCGAGATCTCAACACGTCGCTTGCTGTGCCAACGGCGTCACGGCGACTCGTTCCTATCATATTCGCTTTTTCGTACGTACGCGTGGTACATCGGCAGCGACCCGACGTCACCATGTTTCACCGCATCACAAGTACTGTACAGGTTTCATGCCTTGCCTTGCCCCGCAGCTTTGGCATCCTCGGCCGCAGCGACCGCAGGGTTCACCTTCTTGCCGTCCTTCCAGCGGATGCGAGGTGGTGGGGCCCGGTTACGACGCCCCTCGCGTGATCGCACGCGGACGACTGGGATCGCGCGTCAGTCCCTTTGCACACCCAGCTCCCACATCATCTCACCATGCGAGTGAATGGCGCACGAAACGCAATACGCGATCTTGATGTACAACTTGGGAATGACGTACTCTTTGGCTGGGTCAGGGTTCGGGTCGATCTTTGAGAAGAGACGCAGACGCACCGGGGTAGACGCTCGCTTCGCTGATATCACGCACGGCGGCGCTCTCGACCATGTTTCGCACCGTGAAGCGCTTGATTGCCTTGTCTTTGCCGACACACCGCGAGCAGTTGGAGCAGCGCACGAATTTGACGTGACCACGCCCCTTCTTGTTGCGGCCGCCGCTTCTTCTTTTCTTCGTCTGTCGGAAACTTTGGGTGAGACATGCGCTATGGGTGGCCAGCAGGGGAGAGAGAGGAGAAATGCAGATGAGATGGCTCGTTTACTCATCCATATGAGCGTGCTCCCATCCATCGTATCTCACCGTCCTTTTCTCACATTGATGGAACCCAGCACGGAAACAGGTCGCGTCAGAGATCGGGCTTACCATGTTACAGAGTCTGTCGTGTCTTGACGGTCGTCGGTCGTCGTCTCCTACTCGATACCTCACATCCCAATCCACCTTCGGTATCCCCCGCTGTTATTTCCCACGATCAATCATAGCCTGCCCTGAGCTCTTGTCGCCCATGATGTATTAATCCTATGCCGACGTACAACCAACAGATCCGACAGCGACCGGGCCCTCGCTCAAAACACTGTCTCGACCTCGTGCTCGTCTCTAGGGTCCATGCACTGTCGTCTCAGCACGGCCTGTTCCTCCGCGCTCTTGAACACCTTGCTCAGCGCAAACTTGGCATCGCATGCTATCCGGAACTCGTCCACCCGCGGCGACTCAATGTTAGAGAGGTAGGACAAGATCTCGAGTGCGTCCTGTGGGAAAGAGTGTGTCGTTCGATCAGCAGACCCGGAACCATCTCGAGATGGGCGACAAACCTCGAAGTGGAGTTGGACGCCCTCGGTGAGTGTCGTAAACAACAGGCTCTCTACCTCTTCCCTTGGCGCGCTTAAGAGCCGCGACGCCTTGGCAGCAGCAAAAATGGCAGACCCGGACGAGGAGTGGCGTTGCAGGTATTGCGAGTTGAACGCATCCAGCGACACTTCGCTGGGCTTCAACGCAGCTACAGATGCATCGAGGGCAGACTTGACCGGCTCTGGAACGTTGCTCAGGGATACCGCTGCAGCGAACCACATTTATAAATGCGTCGAAACTCAAGGCAGGCACGACCGACCTTTGCTCGCCAGTTGTACGATGCGGGCATGCACCTCAGGGTGGTGTGGATCGCGGGCATGCGCACGACGCAGCGCCTGCATGGCTTTCAAGTATTTCTCTGCAAACCATGTCAACCTCCCGCCAACATGCGTTCGACATACGCACTTTGCCGTATCGCAACGTCAAACGAGGTCATGTTCACGTCGATATTGTCCTTGCCGAACTCGCCCAGCAACGCGAGGAGCTTGCTCGCTCGTTCCAATGGATCGTCCGCCGACACGAGCTTCAACCCCTCTGGATCGTCGTCCTTGGTCGGGGGTGCTTCCAGCCCCTTGTCTTCGTTTTGTTTCGCTCGCACGCCTATCCGAAAAGTGACATGGTACGCGCGAAAACGGATAAAACGATGCCTGAATTCACCCTTTTGTGCGTTCGCGTCATCATAGTCTTGCGACGTTTCTACTGTCGCTTTATGTGCTGCTTTCTTTGCCTTATTCAGCGCTTTCTTGGACATTTCGCCAGAGGGTTCTGCCAAGAAGGATCGGTAAGGAAGAACGCATCGCGCGAGGTATTCGAAGCCTCACCCGGCGGATGTAGGGATTTGATTATCGAAGGATCGTCGTAGAGCAGAATCCATATCTGGCGACGGAACGCCGTGAGCGCAGGATACTCGCGTAAAAAAGAGGCGTTACTCGAGCGCTCCACACCGCAGCATGGATATATGCGGGGTTGGAGTGGAGATTGTCTTCCCAGGCAAGCATTCTGAAAAAGTGAGGTCAGTTGCTGTTGAAACCGCGGTTCCTGGAGCCGGACGACGCGAACGCACGCAACGTAAGAACCGAGCATGCTCCTACGAAGCGAATACAGGTGGAAGTCGTATTGCTCTTCGCGGAAACCATGGAAGAGCTAAAGGACAAGGCAGTTCTAGCACCGGGTCAGCGTATCGGACAGCGAAGCTTGTACCTTTTGGATTGAGTAGTACGTCTTGAGCGCAAGGTTATACCTCTTCAGCCGTCTTTGGGCGTCAGCCAACTCTGTGAGATAATGCAATGCCTGCATCTCGAGCAGGTCCGCGCTAGAGGGTACGCCTTTCTGAGGGAGCGGTCAGCGGTGTCGGCAGAAAAGGATACGAAAATGAAGGTCAACCTTGGTAAATAACGCCAAGACTTCGTCTGCTTCGCTGATCATCCCTGCGCGGAGACGGTATTTACCCGCCTTGGTATTCACATACCGGTCCTGTCCGTCGAGTTTCCGCGCGTCGTCCATAGCACACACGGCCCCGTAAGGGTTGCCGGCGCGTTTCAGCACGCGTGCCTTGGTCATATATAGCTCGGGCAGCGTCGGTGTATGCTCCATCGCAATGTGGAGGATTTCTAGTGCCTTTTCGTATTGTCCCAAAGAAGAATAGTGTTGTGCAAGGAAATAGAGCGTCCAGAGGTAGTATGTAGGGTCCGGAGATGTGGATAGCGGTGCTTCGTCTTTTGGGGAGACGCTCGAACGGATATCTTCGACGATCTCCTGGATCGACTGAAGCTTGAATGGGTCATTGTACAGATTTTTGACGTCGCTAAAAAGGGAGGGTATCCCTTTCTGAAGTGCTCGTTCGAGGTAAAGTTTCACCAATTCCTTGAACTTTTCGCCTAGAGACGGTTTGAAAGACGGAGTTGATGGTATCATCCTGGCTTACCCTCCGCGATAGTGAGAGCTAGCCGTCGGTGGGTGTTAGTCTTCGGGTGCTTTGACGAGAACTCCTCAAGGATGCCAAGGGCTTTTGTTCGGGACTCGCCAGTCAGGCTATCTTTCGTGGTGTAAGAACGCGTCGATAGAGGCATACACAATGCGCATTACCAAGATCGATGCCAGCATTGGCGAGAAAACCCCTATAATATTCTTGACTATCGGGATTCTGGTCGATCAGTTCTCTCCACGATTGTTCAGCTGCTTCTGCCCATTCCTCCTTTTGTGCGCTGTCCGTGTCGGGGGACAACTTGAGTTTTCCAAAAAGACGTGCTTGTATGCGGGATCAGAAGAGCGGGGATAGGCGGTCCATTGCTGCTCACCTCTGCATTCTGCGATTGCTGGGCGATCGACTAACATTCTGTCCTTTGCCTTTTTGTCCAGCAGGGCCAGGGCTTCCTGAAACTCCCCCAGCTCTTCCAATACGGTAATGTGGAAGAAGACGAGTTCCCCGTACTCGGTATCGCGGGTGGGGACATTCTGATATGCGGTATAAATGAGGATAGTGGGCAGACGGTCAGATCATACCCGCAAGAAACCCTCCATGTGGTCTAGGTAATGTCTGGCTTCTGCTGCATTGCCGGCCAGCTTATATGCAAGGGCAACACCGATCCAGTGGATGCGAGAGTATGGACGCAAGCGAAGCATGTGCAAGCGTGACTCTACGAGCGCGTCGTATTGACGGATGTGCGTCTGGAGAATCGACGTTTCACGGATGATATTGAAGTTGTCCTGTAATGCGCAAGGTCAATGCCATGGGGTGAGACGGCCGCGTGTGGTGACCACCTTGTCAATCTTGAGGGCCATGGTGTAGGATTTAAGAGCTTCTTCGTAATTGTGTTCGCCCTTTTGTACGAGGGCCCAGACGTGCCAGCATATGTGCGATTGGAGGTCTTTGCGCATGCCATCCTTGATCAGCACAATGCCTGCCTCACGCTCGCCAAGGTGGACCATGACGAGACCCTTCATGCACATCGTCTCTGGGACGGGTCAGCAGACAAAACGAGGCAAGGCTGGCGTACACACCGCCATGCTGTGGATATTTCTTGAGGATCTGGTCGGCAGTTTTGCGACCTTTTGAGAGCTGTTTTTGCTCGTAGGCTTGGAGGAGCTCCGAGAAGAGCTTGCGCTCCTTTTGTGCGAGGGTCTGCGAGGACATGCTGGGGTACGCTACTACTGCAGTCTGGCCGAACGGAGTTTCGCACGGCAGAGTCGGAGATCGTGATATGTTCAATCTCCGACCGGAAGACGCGCCCGGACGCGTTGACTGCCGAGCACATCCCGCTCGACGTCGACGACGAGGATGGTGGCACAGACGCGCACAGCCACGACGCCCTCCAAGAGGCTCGTCTTCAACGAAAAGCTCGTCGGCAAGTCTCTCTCCACCGACGCCCTCCTCAAGAAGCTCAAGGCACTCCACACCGAACTCGCCGAGCTCGACCAGGAGCTCGTCGAGGTCTCCTCCCTCGCCTCCTGCCGCTCCCAGCTCATAAACACCTCCCTCCTCCTTCACAAGGACAGGGGCGTCAAAGCGTACACCGCCTGCTGTCTCGCAGACGTGCTAAGGCTATATGCGCCAGACGCCCCTTATACCCAAAACGAGCTCAAGGACATCTTCCAATTCTTCTTCCGCCAGCTCTCCGCTGGCCTCAAGGGCACGGATGCACCGTACTACAACGAGTACTTCCACCTCCTCGAGTCCCTCTCCACCGTCAAGAGCGTCGTGCTCGTGTGCGACCTCCCACACGCCGACGAGCTCATGTCCGAAATATTTCGTGACTTTTTCGGGCTCGTGCGGCGCGACCTCGCGAAAAAGATCGAGCTTTTTATTGCCGACATCCTCGTTGCCCTCATTGACGAGTGCCAGTCCCTCCCTAACGATGTCTTGGAGGCCATGATGGCACAGTTCCTGGATAAGAATACGGTGCGTCGCCAAGCATGCCCCTCGCGCTTCCTCCTTCATTGTACCTCGTCAGCGCATGGATCAACCAGCCTACAGACTCGCAGTGCAGGTTTGCAACGCGACGTCGGACAAGCTGCAGCGTCACGTGTGCCAATACTTTACCGACATTATCGTCACAAGCTCGCGCGACCTCGAGTCGGAGAGTGATTTCGACGAAATACGCACCGCGCACGATCTCGTCAAGCAACTTAGCAAGTCTTGCCCTTCCCTACTACATAGCGTGATACCGCAGCTCGAGGAAGAACTACGTGTGGATCAAGTTCAAGTGAGGTTGATCGTCACCCAGGCGCTGGGAGAGATGTTTGCAGACAAGGGTGGCTCCGATCTCATCAGGAAGTATCCAACAACATGGAATGTGTGGTTGATGCGCAAGAATGACAAGGTTGCGGCCGTACGTCTGAAGCTCGTCGAAAGTGCGAGGGGATTGCTCTTGAACCTGCCTGAACACAGAGAGACCGTCGAAGGCAAGCTTCCATTCTAGGACCTCTAGACGGAAACCCTGACCTCTCGAGTAGAATTGCTTCAGCTCAAGCTCCTCGATCCAGACGAGAAAGTTCGCGCCGCTGTGTGCAGAGTGTATTTCCAACTCGACTACGAGACTGCGCTGCATTCTGTCTCGGAAACACAGCTCCGGGCAGTTGCTGGTCGTGGAATGGACAAGAAACATGCTGTGCGTGTAGAAGCGATGAATGCTCTTGGCAAGCTATATAGTCTTGCATATCCAGAGATGTACGCCTTTTCTCTCCCGACTGTCGTCGTCTAACGCATCTGCATGCAGCGAGAACGGTGACTTGACCGCGCTCAGCCATTTCGCGTGGATTCCGAACGAGATTTTGCACATCTCCAACATGACGTCCGAAGCCAAAGCTGCCGCAGAGCAAGTCATTGCTGATTATATTATCCCCTTACCTTCTTCTACAAACTCCGCCTCGACGTCGAAGAACGTCGAAGTTGACGAGGTTGCTTGGACGGATCATTTGCTCAATATCATGCAGCATCTAGATGACCTCGGCGTTAACACGATTCTGAGTATGAGTGGAGTCAAAGCAAAGTGCGTCGATTGTTTTCTTAGTGTGAGCAGCGAAGATCGATATCATGCATAGTCGTCCGACCATGTACGAACACTATCTGCAGGCGTGCATACAAAACAACGTAAGCCCCTGGTGGATACCCTCGCAGTTTTCCTTATTGGTATACTAGGGTGGCGTCATTGACGAAAATGAGGAGACAATCGTACGGCGTCTAAATAACGTGGTCAAGCATCTGTCTCGTACGTAGTCCTCAGAGTCCTATTCAACGCTCTGACCCCACACCAGGTCAATTCCCTGATCCTGTCAAGGCAACTGAGGATCTGCATGACTTTGCTAAAGCGAACGAGAATAGGCTCTACAGGCTACTCAAGACTTGCGTGGACCCACAGTCTGATCTGAAAAGCATCGTAAAAGCTTCCAACGAGTTCCTACGGCGCGTGGAACAATCACTCGAGTCCACCCTCTCGACGATGACCATCTTTCTACGTCGCGCGACACTCCGCATTGTCAATCAATCGTCCATTTCGACCCTCATCAAGAGAATCCAAAAGTCGTCTCCGTCGTCGAAATATGCCCAACAACTGTTAACCTTCATGTCAAAACATTGTCCAATCCTCTATAAACCCCACGTCAGCGAGCTGACAAAGGCAATCGCTGACGAACGGAACGTGCTTCTGGTGGAGGTTGGCATGCATGCACTCGCAGCCGTCACAAAAGCTGATGAATCCCAAGCGGCATTGGACAAGTAAGTTCCTTTACCCTCTCCAGGCGGTTGGCTGACAGGTCGACATGCAAGGCGAACGCTAGAACGTATAACGCGATTTACACTCGGGGAAAATCCGAAGATCGCCAAGTTTGCAACCCGATTATTGACTTCTTTGAAGGATCACGAAGATGCATGCGTAGAAATCATTGAAGTATGCTTCGTCCGCTCTCCACGTCTGCAATCTGTTCATTGCCTTCCAGTCCATCTCGGAGAAGCTTTCAGAAGCTACACCTGAGGAGCTCGTTGCCCATACGACCGTCCTGGCGCAGATGGCACGCTTCAAGCCTGCCGCGTTCGAACACAGGAGTGATACTATCATGGCGTTTTTGATCAAAAAATTGCTCATGGGTCGACGATCAAAAGAACCAGTAAGGATGTTGAACCGGTCTTTTCTCGAAAGATACCTGACTTCGATCAAGGAGGAAATGGACGTTGACGACGACTGGGTGAAAGATGACGTCATGACGCCAATACAAAAAGCGAGGGTCCTAGCATTAAAAGTTTGTCGGAACAGGTGTCTTGCCAATGGGTCTGCAGAAACTGCAGCAGAGCTTGCTACACCGGCGCTTAAAATGTTTTCGACGTTGCTCGAGCATTCTGGATCATTTTCGGCGGATGCACCGGACAGGTTGTGGTTTCTAGTGGGCCTGCTGCCCGGAATGTGAAGCTGACGTATCATACCTAGTCCGCAGGTGAAGTCGCGCATGCGACTACAGGCCGCTGTGTCACTTCTACACCTCTCTACCGTCGAAGCATTTGCAAACGTGATAAATGGCGACTTCATATGGCTAGCTATCACCGTCCAAGTAAGTGGTCTTTCCGAACTGAAAAACTAACGGTGATGTCCCATCCCCTCAGGACCCCTGTTATCATGTCCGAATGGTCTTTCTAACAAAACTCGTTTCCCTGCTAACCGCCCGTAAACTCCCGCTGCGCTTCAATACGATACCCTTTCTTACGATTCACGATCCTGAGGCCGATGTCCGGGACAGGGTGGGTCCTAGTCTACGAGCTTCTGTGCTAAACGTCAAAGCTCCTTTCAGGCCGTAGCTTATATTTCGTTTATCTCGAAATCTATTCCACCTACTGCACGTGTCAGTCAACTAGAACTTATCTTCATCCGTCTCCTTCATCTCCTTGCGCACCACCCGGATTTTGCTAACGCCCACGAAAATATGCAAGAGATGGCAAAGTGGGCTTTCGTTCCTTTTTCTCGTTTGGGTCCACTCTGATCCATTCGTGCCTTTCTAGGTATATCGAGTTTTACCTCGATTTGGTTGCCAGCTCTGACAATATCGCGCTCCTTTATCACCTTGCAATGAAAGCTAAGACCGTGCGTGATTCAGAATCGCATACATTTAGCGAGGTGCGACGATTTTCGTCTCGCTTCAACCTGCGTGCTGACGTTTGCCACACATGGCCGAATCTAGAATCTCTATACGATGGCAGAACTTGCCCAAGAGCTGATCAAAGCTCGTGCGCAAACTCGGTCGTGGACCCTTCAGAGCTACCCTGGTAAAATTAAGTTACCCTCGGACATTCTGCGTGCGCTTCCGAATCCAGACGCTGTTTCCAAGGTAATTGATATAATCTTACGGGTTTCATGGAGAGTCCGTGTTGAGAACGATGCAGGTGCTCAAAACGCAATACCTGTCCGAGGAAACCATCGCTTGGCTGAGGGAGATTAGAGGACACAAGCCAACTGCGGCCAGTAAGGTGCGTCGACGACCAAATTATGTCTACCCCCGTGATTCGCTGATGCATTCTTTTGTACTGTAGGAGAAGAAACGGGAAAAGAAAGAGGAAAGGGATGGCAAGTCCCCACCTGCGAAGCGCAAAGCTTCCCGCGCTCGCACAAATGGCGCGTCAAAGTGAGTGTGCGACGCAAAATGTGGCCCTTCGCTGACGTCAACTTGTTGACAGGCGCGCCAAGACGCACAAGTCAGCACGGTGGAACAGCGATCAGACCGAAACAGAAGAAGAAACGTCGTCTGATGAGGAGTCAGTTGCCGATCAATCAGAGAAAGCGACGTCCCCGAAGCGTTCCAGTTCGGCGCTGAGTGAAACCGGTGGGGAGAGCAACAAAGAAGAGGACGGCGGTGAACCATCAGAGCGGGAGAAGAAGTTTGGTCGCAAGGCAAAAGTGAAGGCACAGGTGAGTCGCCGTCCAGTGCGATCAAGTACTCACGGCGTTGATCGTTGACGTGTGGTCGAAAAAGGAAAAGATGAACAAGCAAGTAAAGAAGGGTGCGACGCGACCGAGAAAGTCTTGACCCTTTTCTTTTCCTTTCTCTTCCGGCGACGCGGGTGAATTGTATACAGCCCGTCCGTCTCGATTTTGTATTGCTATGCGTGTTCTGTCGCTCTCGTTGTTCAGGTTGGCCGTATGCTGTAAGGACGTAATGCAATGTATGATTCGCATATCAGGAACACTGCCAGGAACAGGATGGGGTGGCTGGATGTCATCGTTCATCTAGAGTCGGTGTAGACAGCACCGCAGGGTTGTGCGTGGTACGGTGACCAATAAAACTGGAAGGTGGCTGTCTCTTTGGGGCCTCTTCGTCTCAACTGCTCGGCAACGGCACCACATCGGGCGATATATACTTGTTGGACGTTCCTGAGGATCAATATGTGCTATGTTGTCAGGTTACCAGCTGAGACCTGACATTTAGCAAATGAATTCTGGCGCGAGGTATCCCTCCTTTCCTTACCTACGTCTTGCTCACACCAACGTCTGACCCTAGATCCGTCGTTTCCCTTCCAAAATGGAGGAAAAGGTTTTGCAAAGGCCGAATTTTTAAAAATCGTGTTTGAGCCTGCCAGCATGATTGGGTCGGTGCCTTGGCTGAGGGAGAAGGACCTTTCCTGGCCCTCATGTGTGTCAGACCACCGGGGCTGATGGCCCAAAATCATCTCGAAGTGCTTCTACCAGGGGCATACCAGTCCCTTGACCCTTCCGTACCCCAGACTTGAGCGGCTCAAAGTCCTGCGCGTGTACGGGTTCCGAGCTTTCTGGACGCCTTCGACTTGGCATCACTAAAGTGCGTTCGGGATGTAAGCTGGTTCACGCTTGCGAGATACACTTGTCGTTCAACGCCGGCACCGTGTCCGGTGAGCCTGTTTTTTTTCTTTGGGGCGTCGGTACGACTGTCTCTCGGCTGCGGGCATTATACCTTCTTTCTACGGCGGAGATCTCGGTCGGTGATGCCCGCATCGAGGGTGCAAGCTGATAGTCGACGTGCGTCGTTAGCAGGTTCGTTGGCGCGGCGTTGATCCAGGGGCGCGTGTACTACGCCCGTATCGAGACCCGCTCGGTACTAATGCGCAGTGCGTATAACAACGATGGCGCTTTTCTCCGTCCCACTCCACAGGTGGCGCTCACCCCAGGGGTAAGTTTGGGGCTGACGGCGATTGATGGTGGCCATCTTTCGGTAACATCCACATCCTTGGCTTGTCGTCAGCGGTGGTAATTGCCACCGCCGTATTCCAGTTGATTGATCCGTTGATTCCGGCGTCCACAGCTGACGACTCGTCGCTAGATCGTCGACTTTGATGGTTTTACCATGTTTGGCACGATCCCGCGGTGAGCTCTGGACTTGGGGTCCGCTTATGAAGAAACCGGAGGTCCATCCCGTCGCTGCGGTTGAAAGGACGTAGTTTCTGGGAATCATACCATGGGGGCGCTCATCACTGTTCGCTAACACAGTGCGTCGATGCTTACGCGTCAACGTGTACAGCTCTTGCACTGGGTGAGTGGCATCTTTTCGGCGTGCATGCGGTGACATCGACGGGTACCTGCAGTGGCAGGCATTGGCAAGTATCCTGCCTCGCAATTTATGAGCACCGGATTGATTCCTAATGAAAAAAGCGGTGATCATAGACACATCCTCTCACAAATGATAGTATATCGTTTCGACCTTTTTTTTGCTGACAACTCATCGCCTTTGATCGTCACATCGCTCGAGGAAGCTCTGATTTTTGTGGCAGATGACATGTGTGTTCTGCGCCGCCCTTGTGTCCACTCGGAAGGGCCTGCGTAGGTTGGTCCAAGTAACTCCTCGTGACGCTATCATGGACTGACAACTTCATCCTTAGCCCCGGAGTATTGATGACGAGCCCCCAGATTGGCGCGCTCCTCACATTTGTGGCCAAACCCACTACATTGTACCGACGAGCATCGCGCGGCGTGTTTTGAGGTCAAGTCACGAACGCGCTACGTGGATCACGAATCCAAACTCGATCTTGATATCGGGCGTTCTTCGTATGGTTGCCACGTGAGTTGCTCTTGGCGGTTGACGCGTTCGCGTCGTACGCGTCCGCCCCTACAGGCCCAACTCCCGCACTCAAGCCGAGCGCGCTGCGCCGCAGACGCCTCATTTTGGCTGGAGCCTGACCCTCGAGGAGAGACTTTGGCAGCTATTTCGCACGTGTAAACCGCCTGATGCGAGTATGGGATCAGCTACCTGTGCCAGTAACCCCAAAGGTCCGTCGGCAGTGATGACCGTGTCCGTATTGCGATGAGCGCTATGACTACGCAGGGCAATGGCCAGGTGTGCCTGAGCAAGATATGTAAGAGAGTAAACGGTATGCTCGCAACTCAGCCAACTACTTCTGTGATCTTGTTCAACCGGGGCTATTACCAGTACTTGAGTACACCTGGTCCAGATAAGAACTTCAAAGTAGTTTTAGCCCCTTCTATTGTGCAACACACCAAGCGTGACAGTCTTATCAGGGAAGAACAACGTTGTCCGTAAAGTCGGAGAGTTTTGTGTAGTCTGTGTTGCACTAGCATTGTTAGGAGCTGCGGTCTGATTAATCCATGCTTTTCGGATGATCCGAGTAAAGTCTGGAGGATGATAGTAGTGTATGGCCGACAAAGCTCACGAAAGATCACTGATTGATGTTAAAGACGTGACATGAGATGCTACACGAGTATCATATACCCCAGCGAGAAACGAAGTTCTGTAAGAAGAACATGAAATGAAGTTTAGATGAAAGATGCGTAGTACAGACCTCCAAGTCCTGCAATGTCGCAACGCCAAGGACGAACTTTCTGTTGGAATCTGTCACTGGATTATCGTCAGTCAACCACGCAATTGAAAATATCAGAGACGGCTTGCCAATTGCGAAGATATTGTGGTGAAGAAACTCTGCCAACTCGGCAAGGAGCGTGTCGGGCGTAATGATGGTGTATGGATGCGACGCGTTGCGTATGAACTTGGACATGTATTTCTTTACGGAATCATTCTGGTGAGGTACGGTGCGCGCCCCGTGCGATGAGAGGGAATGATATGACATACTGGCTTCGCGTATCCCGCCTGAAATTTGGCTTTGAGTGCGGCAGTATCGATATAGCCAAGCGGCCGTTTATTCTTGTCGAGTACCCTGTGGGAAGAGGGCGGGTCAACTCAGGTGTGTGGCGCACGTAAGAGACGTAATCACGGTATCTGAGAGAAGTCGCGCTCGTATGCGAGCTCAAGAGCGCGCGAGACGGGTGCGTCGGCTGGAAGTGTAAACGCTGGGGGTAGTTGGAGATCCTGGCAAGTGCCGATGGGTTCCCGACATGAGAATGGGCGTCGCTTGGACGGGAACGGAGCACACCTCCACGACTGCCCCCCTGTACTTGTCTTCTGGTAGCATTGAAGCGTTGTGCGCGGAAGCAGGGAGAATCGAAGTAGCCATGTCGGCCGTGAAGTGGTGATGGGTTGTGCGGTCCAAGTGATCACACGTGATCACCATCAAATGCACACAGGTCTCACAAACGAACGACGAGGACCATCAGATGGGAGACTTGCACGTGATGAGTCATTATGAGACGCGCTCAGTCGACGCGTCTTTGGTATGTAATTGAGCCACGTTCATCTCTGGCGCCGTCGTCGTCTGGACACTTGGTCGCTCTACACGAATCACCTTAGCTCTCTATCAGCGCCGAAGAGCATGAGTGAAGCAGCCCAAAACGACCCGCAGCTTCCAGACCCTTTACCGATACAGAGGCTCCACGAGTCACTTATAAATCGCATAGCTGCAGGAGAAGTGCATTTCTGCACGTTTTCTGTCGACAAATTACTTACTTGCCAGGAAGATCATACATAGACCAGCTTCCGCGTTGAAAGAACTACTCGAAAATTGTTTGGATGCTGGTGCCACGTCAATTCGCATTACCGTCAAAGATGGCGGGTTGAAATTGCTCCAGATTCAGGACAACGGTTGTGGCATACGCGTGCGTGTGCTGGCATCTCACTGCAATCTTCTTTTCCCGCTCACGCCTTTAATAGAAATCCGATCTGCCCATCCTAGCTGAGCGGTTCACGACCTCAAAGATCAAAACATTCTCTGACCTATCTCGACTGACTACCTACGGCTTTCGCGGTGAAGCCTTGGCTTCCATATCCCATGTGGCCCGCATGTCTGTCGTGACCAAAAACAAGATGGATGCCTGTGCTTGGAAGTGAGTCTTCAAGGTCTTATTTGAGCATCAAGCCAACATTCGCATACTAGGGCATGCTACTCTGAAGGTGTGCTGGCCCCCCCGAAAGCAGGTCAGACGCCAGATCCAAAACCTTGTGCTGGAATTGATGGCACTATCATTACTGTATGCCCCTTTTTCGAAAAGCTTACTGTGCATGCGGTCCTCATGGAATCAGATTGAGGACATGTTTTATAATATGCCGACACGCTTGTCCGCGTTGCGTAACCCGTCCGAGGAATACGCAAGAATACTCGATGTCGTGACCAAGTATGCTATTCATAACTCCAAGGTGGCCTTCCTTTGCAAAAAGGTGCATGGCCCAATGATCCATTTACTTTCTTGCTGATCATATCCACCAGGCCGGATCTGTGACTCCAGAACTCACCTCTTCCCCAACCTCCATCGAGCAAGCAATCCGCCTGCTATACGGTCATGCCATTGGGAAAGAACTCTTGCACATCGAGGTCTCCTCATCGACGGCTAACGGAGCTTCGCGGACTACTGGATCTATTCGCATGGATGAAACGGAGAAATGGTCTGCTGAGGCCTATTGCACGAGTCCAAATTATCAAGGAAAGAAAACAGTGTTCTTACTTTTTATTAATCGTAGGTCGACCCTTGGTGATGTGATATGAGTGTTGAATGACTTGATCGCGATGTCGCAGACCGTCTCGTCGAGTCGTCCAGCGTTAAACGCGCGATCGAAAGCGTATACAGCGGGGTGCTGCCCAAAGGTGCATTCCCATTCGTGTATCTCAGGTATGAGCTGTCATCCACGACAGAGTGATGTATTAAAGTTGTCAGCCTTGAGATAGATCCCCGGTCCGTCGACGTGAACGTACATCCCACGAAACGAGAAGTCATCTTTCTGAATGAGGAAGCCATAACGGAACGAATATCAGACGCCATCCAGCAAGTGGTCAGCCAAAGTCACTCTAGGACCTTTGAATATCAGGTGAGTTTGGGTGCACTGATTTCTCCATAGCACTGATGGTCTCTAGACATTACTCTCCGGCCGCTCCAGCGAATCAAGTGCGAAACCCGGCCGGAAAGTGAGAGATGAAGAAGGGGACAAAGACGACGAAGACGATGAAGAACGACCAGCCACAGCATCTCACTGTATGTTTTCTGGATGTTCTTGTCTCGTACTTACTCATCGCTTCATAGCTACGAAATTATACCCGCACAACAAGGTCCGAACCTCACTTTCCGACCGTACTCTGGAATCGATGATCCCAGTCTTGAACCCCTCGCGCTCTGACGGCGATGGTGCATCCAAGAAAGCAGTTGGCCTCCGCGATATCCCAGAGTCTGACTGCGATCTAACTTCCGTCCAGGAGCTCAGGGAATCTGTCCAGAAAAGTGTCCATCATGGTTCGCCGCATTGATTATTTGAGTGGGATGACGAGTGTTGAGTTCATTCGACAGACCTGACTGAAATCATAAGGAAGCATACGTTCGTTGGAATTGCCGATAATTATCGGTGTCTGTCTCTGATCCAGCATTCTACAAAATTATATCTTGTCAACCACGCAGCATTAGCGTATGTCGTACTTGTCGTGTTTCGTGTCTGTCCGAAGCTGATGCACATGTTGATAGCGAGGAGATGTTCTACCAGCTCGCTCTCATGCAATTCGGCAGTTATCGCCGGTTGAAGCTAGATCCACCTCCGCCCCTTCGTACACTTTTGAAGCTCGCAGTGGACGCAGAACCAGATACTGAGAAAAGTGGACTGAGCAAAAACGAAATTGTGGACGTCAGTGTTTCATGCCATCTCGGAAACTGAGCTGGGCTGATGGTTGTCCGTCCTCAGCGCATTGCAAAAACTCTTCTTTCGCGACGCAGCATGTTGGTCGAGTACTTTGAAATTAGTATCACTCCAGACGGAGAAATCGAGAGTCTACCGCATCTCATGAAAGAGTACACCCCCGATCTCAATAAGTTACCCGCCTTTCTTATGCGCCTCGGCCCACAGGTGAGGCGTCTTCCGTCGTGAATGATCGCAACAGCTGATTAAGGGATCTATTAGGTGCAATGGCAATCAGAGAAGGAATGCTTCTTCACGTTCATGCGCGAACTCGCATATTTTTATTCTCCTGCCCCATCGTGCTTCATACCCTCTATTCCTGATGGGGTCCGCGCGCAAGCAAAGGCGGCAGCATGGCAAACCGAGCACGTCTTGTTCCAGGCCATGCGTAAGTTCTTGGTCGCACCAAGGTCTTTGCTAGAGAACGATGTGGTCCAGGTGGCCAATCTCCCCGACCTTTACCGAGTATTTGAGAGGTGCTGATGGTTGACGACTGCTACGATGTCGGTAATGTAGGTTATCCGCCGGATGTTGTACAGACGCGTTTGCTATCCCTTCATTGTGACGTACATTCATACAATCATACGAGGACTCTAGAATCTTTCAAAATGCACGATAAGTTACGCCGGCTTGGATCTGTCCACATCGCTGATGATTCTGTACTGCTGCTTGCTGTGACCGAGGATCAAGGCAAGGGCCTTCCGGTGTTGATTGCATTCGCGACTTGGCTCGTGTTCGGTCTGTTGAAAGCGTACCTAGAGGGCGCATCAGTAACATGACCAGGGACAGAGGACCTCGATGGTGCTCGCCTCTCGTAACTATCGAGATAGAGCTCGTCCGTGCTACAGGTACTCTTGAATGCAGGGTGGTCGAATAGTCTAGACAACCACGCGTCCAACTTGGGGCTCTGCGGCATCTCGAACCCACGATAATGTCTGAGAACCTTGACCGTCCTGAACACCCCTATCAGACGGTGCCGCGGCGCGCGAACGACCGTAGTCAGTCGACGCCTCCAGTCGGTGCCATCGCATCGCGATCACTCACAGGGCGCAACCATGACGTCTGCCCACCCGAGCTCCCCGTCCTCGTTCCACAGCCCGGTCCCCCCGACCTCCCTCTCTGCACGTTCAAAGAGTGTGATGAGCCTCTCGATGGCTGCTGAATACTCGATTCCGCAGGCGGATTGGGCGGAGGGGTCTTGGGCTTGGAGATAGCGGTAAAAGGCGGGCACGATGGTGCGGCTGATGTGGTCGGCTTGGAGGCGTACGAGCGCGCGAGCGTCTGGTGTGGCATGAGGATGGGGGAAGAGGTTAGCGCAATACTAGCGGGATGATGTATAGGAATAGACGGACACGGATCAGAGATGGGCGGAAAGAGGGATCGTTTGGTCGACGTGGATGCGAGGCTTGTAAACAAGGACACGAGCGTCAGGACGAATGTCACGGACAGAGAGAGGAGGGGGATACCAACTCTTCGAGGAAGTCCATGATGACTGTGCTCTCGTTCAGCGCCCGGGGCGGCGTGTAGTTGTTGAGTTTCAGCGCGGGGACCAGACCCTTGGGAGAGAGATCGAGGAGTTCCTGAGGCTTCTTGTAGGGATCGACTTCGTCTGTCGATGATGTACGGTCGCATCAAGCTAGGGCCCATGGTAGGATGGGTTTAACATACAATACTGGATGTGCATATGAACGGACTGGATTTGATCGACGATCCGTGTAAACCGACCACGTACTTTATAGGGGATGCCTAGATATTCGAGCGTGACCCAAGCACGTTGAACGAACGGACAGAAGCACGCTCCGAAGAACGTGATGTCCTTATTGGTGGCATGGCGCTGAACTGTTTGGAGAGCCTCGCCAGTGCACTGTTTGTGATACGATTTCCCCGTGTCCGTCATGATAGACCTTGGATGAGTCGGAAGCTAATTTGATCATCTCCGCGAGGAATACTCCGCAAGTGCTTCCGTGCATCACTGGCAGATTTAGTCAATTTGTTCTTCGGAATGAACGCTCTCCGATTTGCGTCGATGGTCATTTGATAGTATACAGTTACGTCGGCACACACCTCTAGACAATTACGAGTAGTATTTCCGCCCCCTTTACACCTTTAACTGGTTTCCTTGCGCGTCCATTAGCCATACATCCCACTCTGCGCCTCTGAGCGAACAAGACCGAACTAAGCATGCGATGGACCAGATTGCATAGCATCCAATGGTTGTTCTTCGTCGGGGAGAGTGTCAACAGAGTGGCGACGATTTGTTGGTTTTAGCCACTTTTTGATACTGGATATAGTTTCGTATGCGTAGAATAAGGGCCACAAGGTTCTGCGCAAGACACCACTATTGCTTGGGTGAAAGGTGCTGTACTTATGGAGGGCAATCACTAGCCACGAGGTAAACAAAGTAAGACAAATCACAGCCTCGAGGTAGTGAGCAAGCGTTTCCTTAGGTCGGTCCTTCGACCCGAACATCTCACGGACGTTCATGCTGAATGTGTTCTGCAAAAGTCGTGAGTTTTGCAAAGGCGGTAACACTGACTACCTACAGACAGATATGTTGCTGGAAGGAAGACCATCGAGAGGTAAGCTATCTAACGCGCAAGAGTAAGCTGACTGCAGGATGAACATCAGGGTCAGCACACCTGTTTCACAGTAGCAGAATCTTTCACCGTCAACTCTACCAATTCCCGGATAGCCTTGCTGTCCTGTTTATTCACAGTTTCAAATGTCTGTTGAGAAAAGACATTAACAGCGCGCAAGGAAAGAGAGGAGTTTAGGTTCAAACCAAGCGTATAGCGTTGTCGAGTCTGGCAGACATCATCTCCCTTTGTCGACCTAATCTCTCGATCTCAGATATGAGATTACCTGCCTCGATACGCAAGAGCTTCGTAGAGTCTTCACGTGC
>JBBPKI010000117.1:0-41675 GCA_038089155.1 Nevesoporus exiguus
CGCAGAGATATCAGGCCGCAGGCTGGGAAGCGTACGAGAGACGCTTGTCAAAATAATTTCCATGTGCTCGAAGAGACTCAAAAAAAAATCGATTCGCCCCCTGACGTTGGGAGTGATGGCCTAGACGCAACGATAAAAGTTCGACATTCATGGCATGACCACTATCTAACCTCTCCCTCGTGTTCCAGCCTCTGTCGCTCGACTTCTTCAGCTGCCTCCTTTTCTTCTGCCTCAACGACTTCGATGTCAAGGGGGAACGTCAGGATTGCAGCAATACCCGTGAGCTGATTTAGCTCTGCAGAAAGGTTAGATATTTAGCAGCTATGCCAGCACTGGACATACGTTGACCAGACTCGTGCATGCTAGAGAAGATGACTACTTCTGCCCCTTTCTGTTGCACGCTTTCAACCAGCGATACATACCTCTTCCTGGTCTTTGGATCGCTTGCACTGTAGGAACCTTTTAATCTCAACCACTTTTGGCAGAATAAAGTGGACCCATACCGGAAAAGTCCATCAGAAATCAGGAGTGTACCAACCGCTCCCCGATCTGCAGCTAGACAAACATGCTCTGGCCCGTACCATGCACGCATCTCATCCGACCCTAGCATTTTAAAGAACCTGTGACTTTTGAAAAATCCGACTCGATCGAAAGGAGCGGAGCTCACCTGTCTAGGATAATGCCTTCACGAGCAAACTTTGTCTCCTTTAGCTGTGCCACGATCTACAATACGGATGTGAGCCAATGACTCCCGACGGGACTGAAGTATACACGTACCTCAGGGCTCTTCAAAACCTCCACCAAGCTGTGGACATGTGCACTGTTAACATGAACTTTGAGACCTTTCTCCCGAAGCGACTTCGCCAACAGTTTGTCGTTTCGCCTCCCAGCTTCGCTTGTCATCGTAGAGTAGACCGTGTCTCTGATCCAGCCAGGACTAGCGAAGACGATGGCGCGTAAATTCGGATTGGCGAACGGGATATACCGAACGAACGCGTCGTAGACCATCATGTAGAACTTTGACATCGCCTTCTCGTGCTGCGACGTCCCCGGAGCGGAGGCCTTGCGGGGTATTGGTACAGAGAGTCGGTGTACTACGATGGTGAGATGCTGGGATAGCAGGCAAAATGCCGCAGTTCCTTCGCCGCAGACGACTGCACCGACCTCTGCCCCGCGCCCTGGTAGACAGGACTCTTCGACCCGGGAAAGAGCTATACTATCCCATCCATCGACCTTTTCTATTCGGACGTCGCGATTTGGCTCGATGTCAAGGGTGTGGAATGCTCCCATCCTGACGTGTTCGTTTTCGGACGTCACTCGGCCAGATATATGGAGGGCAGCCGTAGTTGAAGGCGGGGACGTAGGGCTTGTCGGAGATGCTTGATCCGTAGTAGACGACTGGGCACCAGAGGAAGAGTACTCCACTCTGGAGACTTGCAGTGTAAGCTTAAGTCTGATCCGATGAGATTCTGTAGAACCAGTTGCCGATACACTCTGCACTCGTCTACAATCATCATTCATACCCTACGACAAAAGATAGTGCGACTTCGTACCGAACAGCAAGGGCTCTGACTAAATCACCTTGTTGTATGAGATTATACAGATGCCACATGTCTTCGTCATCTTCGGGACGAAGGGTGACATGGCCCTATCTTGGTAAGGCATGGGGTTGGATACAGAATGGCAAACTTACTGAGCCGCTTTTGTCGATATACTTTCCGATAAGCTTCATGATGATGGAGCCAGAGCAATGTGATATAGGCTATGTAAGATCTCCTCCGATTCAACCCAACGACTCGCTCGATTAGGAAATCACTATAGGCTCATGAAACGTATCCTTGCTACAGGGGTCATGTTCCCTGTCAAAATCCACTTGGCAACTTAAGAGGTGCAGCAACAAATCAATCATCCAGGTCAAAGTCCTCGTTATCCTCATTTCCCTTCCTAAGGTTACCCCTAGCTGAACCGCGATGACCAATCGAGTACGTCCCATTGAATGGGTTCTTGGCCTTCTGCAGAACGCCTATTTCGAAGTGAATCAACAAAAGCCGCATGAGACCCACGGCCAGCAAACAAATTCACCACTCTGTGAAAGTCTGAGTTCGAGGACGGCAGTTTCGAACACGTCGCTATTCCCAAGTTCCTCGAATCCAATGAGGCTGGCAACGAGTGAGATTCAAACAAGCAGTGCAACGAGCCGAAACTGACCGATCCTTCGAGATTCCATCCACAAAGCACATCACACATGGAAGGACCTGGACAGATAATCGCTCGATCAACCATGGTACGTTTTCCACGAATACACGAATGAACCGCGTTGCAAAGTATTTCGGCGCCAGTTTCTACTAGGAGTATTGTCGGTGGGTATAAGAAGGACCTCAGGGTGCTGCTTACGGCGAGATGCTTGTCCATGATTTCACATCTCCGAAAGTTATTGTGGTAGAAATGTATTATGCAGCGGGGCTCGTTGCTGACGGTATATCAGGTCCTCATGACAAGGGATTCCTTACTTGTCCAGAGATGTCACTTACGCACTTATCTGAATGACCTCTTTCTCGTTGGTGATTTCGGTATAAGAGCCGTGAGCATTCTGCTGCATCCCTTTCAGCTCGTTGGCCCTAGTGGGTGTCTGTTAGGTTTTCTTCCGGTATCCCGAGGGTCAAGTGCAGAACACACTGTAGTTTAAGCTGCTCAAGTCCATGCTCTCTCAATGCAGCCGAATTGTTGTTCTCAATCTCCGCCTCTAGTTCTGCAAAGATGGCATCGTCGTCGTCATCACTTGTCTCTCCTCGTGCATGGTTCGACTCGACCACGCGCAGTGCCAGAGAGTTGATGTGTGCGTCCATGATCCCCGAAAAAAATGGCCCAGTCGGACTGCCCTGAGCTGGCTAAACCAAGTCAAAGCAACAAGCGAGCAGAACGCAGAACGCCGCCCACAATTCCTTTTTTGGAAACCAAAGACCTACACCAGCGCCATAAATTAAGTACATTCACTCTTCACCGAGATTCTGATATCTTCTGATCGCCCTCTCCCTAACCTCTGCATGCACAACAATGGGTCTTGAGTATCCCAGCTTATCCGCAACCTTCGAGGGGGGATTGTGGAGTTCTATCTCGCATAGTAAGTTTGTGATTTCCTTAAACACAGGAAGACCCGGGCTACCTGGCCCTCGCAGGCTCTTCAGTTCTGGAACATATGCGCGGATATACTCGCCCGTCGGATCTGCCTTTGAGCTTTGTGTGTATGGGTTGAAGATGCGAAAATATGGTGCAGGGTCAACACCAGTAGATGCACTCCATTGCCATCCGCCATTATTGCTAGCCAGATCGCCATCAATGAGCTGTTCCATAAAGTACTTTGGCGGGGTCAGTAGATCCATGCACCATAGAAGAAAAAGGTGAGAAAACTCACCTGTTCCCCGAGATGCCAGTCTAGCAACAAATCCTTGGTGAGGAACATCGCGACGATCATTCGCATCCGGTTATGCATCCAACCTGAGAAATACGTCAGACACATTACCAGGTATCGGGCTCCTAGCGCAACTCACCCATGGTATTCATTTGTCGCATGGCCGCATCAACGATAGGGATTCCGGTCTTTCCTTGCTTCCATGCGGCAAGATGTTTTTCGTTGACCTCCCACTTTACATTTGCTAATTTCTCTTGGAACGGCCTCCCCATCGATACTCGAGGAAAGTTTGCCAACACATTCGTGTAAAAGTCTCGCCATGCTAAACGACATATGAGAAACCCCTGAATGCCGTACAATCGTACGTACCGAGTTCCTGCATCCAGCGACCAATGCCCGTAGTCCGCCCAGCGTCCACTTTTTTCAATCCAGCTAGAGTCATTGTCGCGCGAATGCATTCCCGTGGTGATATGACACCTGCGGATAAATATGGGCTAAGTCTAGAAGTCGTATCTTCATCAGCTCTGTCTCTTTTCTCCGCATACATTAAGATGCGACCCCGCTTATCAGATGTTTCGGCGCCGGCTGCCAATGGATCCGCAGTGCCTAGCTGTGACGCCCTTGCCTTTGTATTGAGAAAACGTGAAAGTATCTGGATGTCACAGACGGGTGTTAGCTTTAGTGGGGAGAGGCAGATGCCCGTATCCAACCTCTTGAGCAACGGCTGTGCCTGCTGGCCAAACTTTGACCATTGTTTCTCTGTCGGTAGGGTCCAACTCGAACCCTTCTGCAGAGGGTGGTACTGGTGTGTTGAATAATGCTCCAAAAGTCGCGTCGTCGCGGACAGAACTCGGATTCGCCTTAGGCAGAGGAGACTCTTCGAGATACGTGTCAATCTTCTCGTTGAGCTTGGCAATCCAATTTCTTTGATAAGGAGAGTAAACCTGCAGAGTATAAGATGAACGCGTTAACCTCGTATCATAGATGCACACATACCGCATACGCTTTTCCATCTTTTGTTGTGATAAGGCCAGGCTCGATGATACACCTGTCATGGAAGTAGTGTGGCCGAATGCCCCTCTCCCTCGACGACATAAGGACTTGTAAGTCACGCCTGAGCTCATCTACTTCGTATTCCATATTGGCGAACAACCGGGTGCAACGGAAAGACTCGAGGAGTGAAACGACTTTCGAAGGAATCGTGTGCCGAGGTGTGTGCGAAACCGTGAGCAGAGGGATATTAAGTTCCGCAAGCGACTCCTAGGACCAGTAAGCAAGCCTAGGGCTGCAGTGGGTTTGGAGCCAGACTATCACCTTGATCTCCGACAGGTTACGAAGCGCAAAGTCAATTCTCCGCTTGCTCCTATCGTGGGCAACATAGTCCTGAGGGCTGAGCAAGAAGAGTACTAAGAGCGGTATCTTGTCCTGGACGGCTTGCTTAGACGCAGCCGCAAGCGCCCTATTGTCTGCGACTGCCAGTAATTGGGTATTTCAGCGACAGCTTCATACGTAGTGAATCGACCGACTTCGTAAGTCACCCATCCTCATCCAATATATTATTGATTTCCCGGGCTGTGGGTTTTGGACCACATTGCGGATTTCTGCGAGCAACCTTTGGAAAGGGGGGTTCTCTTGAACCGCCGCCGCCGCCTCTGCCGTGGCGATCTTCTTGGGCGCGAATGGATGAGTGTTCCTCCTCTTTGACATATTAAGTGGACTCGGACTGCGGATCCTCTTCGACATGATGAGAGAACGGAATGAGGGGCGTTTCGCAGCGGACTGAAGCAACTCTGCTAGGCCCTCGATCGCAGGTGTCGATCGGGAGCACGTGAGACGATGATGTCACCGAACCCCGCTCACATAACCAGGCCAGTTCACTGGCAAAGCTGCTGCCCGACGAAGAAACAGCAAAGCAGGTCAGGCTGCACTGCAGGCATGTATTCGTGAGAGACCACAGCACGCATGAAAAAGTAACCAACGAATGAATCATGCCATGGTGGAAGAATTGTGACACATTACTGGTGGCCATGGGTAGCGTGCGTGCTTGTTCGCCGAAAGAAGGTCTCTGAGAAGATCATACAGGTGGATACTCCATAACCCAAGTGGAATTCGATTCAAGGCGACCGCGATGCCCTCTTGACGGTCAATTCGCAATCGCCAAGGATGAGTACTTGAGTTCACAGCCACCACCGTTTGCGGCATGCTCTCAAAGTGGAAGAGGCGCGTTAGGTCTTGCCACGAACCACACAGCGGCTTCGTCTTGCTCTCTCCTTCCAGGTTCGACCGTACTATTTTCCCGCCCCCCTGGTCATGGACCTACCCACATCAAGAGAGGTAGAGCTCGAGACTGCTCTGAGAAAACGGGATGCACAGGTTGCGGAACTCACGGTGAGACCGACGGCCACTTGAGGCGCCTGTTCCTTCTTGGGCCGTCTGTTAACCTCTTTCCTATCCCCTTTAGACTGAAATTTCGCGACTTCGCCAATTTCTGGCCGTACAACCCCAACCCTCTACATCGGATTCTATTACGTTACCCCCTCCGTTGGTGTCTGTGCTACTGCCACACATCAACAAGGTAGCTTCCGGCGGTGGACTCACTAGTTCCATGCCCTCAAGCACGGTTAGTGCTGCATTGACCCAACGCGTGCGCTTGCTCCAGGAGGAAAACGACGAGTTGTACGACCTCTTGAAACAGGGTGAAACAGGGAAATTGAAGGAGGAGGTCCGAGGGCTGCGACGTGTAGTGTATAGGCTAGAGAGTGCACTCCGAGGTGAACCTTCCTGGTATCGATGCATGCCTATGTTGACCACACCCTCTTGTCAGAATCCCATCAAGTCATCACGTCCCTCTCGTAAGCTATGACCATGTCCCAGTTCCGCATATATTCACCTGTGCGGATCCCAGGACTGAACTAGATAAATCATATCAAAGCCTCCAATCTTCTCTGCGTCAGAAGCAGATCAACTCGCAAATACACCATCCGCCATCTCGCGATTCATACCATCCCCCGTCACACCTGACGGCCACCAATGGACTATCCAAGCCACCTCCGACAGGGCCCAGAGCACACAAGAAACCACGACTCTCTGACGCCAGGGTATCACCAACTCAGTCGAGTGCATCCCTTCCCCCGTCGAAAGCACACGCCTCTGTTAAACACGAGCCGTCTCATTCACCTCGTATATCCCCCTTCGAGGTCCGACCAAAAGGCAACACAAAGATGGACATCGATGAAGACTCTTGTGCCCGACCGCGTTCTCCACAAGAGAGGGATCGTCCGCGTCAGCGCGAGAAAGAGCGCGCACGAGACCGAGAACGTGATCGAGATAGAGATCGTGAGCGTGACCGAGACCGAGATCGGTTTTCGCGGCGAAATGGTACAGGGGGTGGTGGAGGAGCGGTCCGCAGAAATCGTGGATTCAATCACCCGTACGCAGGTGGAGATCGGACGTTGGCAGAAAGAATGGGACTTTGAAATGTTTCTCTTTTTCTCAGCTTACGATCTCGGATGGGACGCGCCTAATATAGTGTATTTGGTACGAGAAAAATTCAGTCACACTGACATTGTTGTATCACTAGCTGACAGAGCTCTCTTCTAGACCTGTATCCGTAACGTACCGCTGCCCGAGCTATTTTGGCGTATACAATATACGATTCATATTTATGGGGTACTCGACGACCCGTGTGCCGTACGTGGGATGGAGACACGTACTAGCCGCCATCAGACGGATTCTCAGAGTAGAGCGAATCGCATGCATACGCGCTAGATCCTCTTCCATTTGGAGACACCAGAAACAAAAACACCGGTTATACCGTGATTTCTACACTGAGACTACTATTGTCAAGGATGGGGAGTTGAGGCGCTGTCATGTACGACAGGCAGTACAAGTGTCTGATTCACGAGAAGCGAGCGTAGAGCACAAATGGAAACGCAGACGGTTCGAATTATGTATAGCAGAATTAAGGAGAGGGTGATTAATGCTGGTGTTACGATAGATAAACAAAAGGTAGTGATCGCACAAGGACTGGTTGTATGTAAGGAAAGGATCGTCGAGAGCAGCGATCGAGTGAGCGGAATGGCAAAGCGTTGACCACGAGTACAGTAGTAGAACATGGTTCTCGGTGGAGAGATGATACAATTGTCCAGGACAAGGGAATCATTGCGCGGTGCGCGGGTAAAGATCAAGCCCGGCACTGTCCCTTTGCATTGTGTATAGCAAAGAATTGCATGCAGGTGAGTGAGGTCCCAGAGTGCGGTTCGCAGCGCATCCTCGCAAGGTCCTCGAATGGATGATCAAGATACAGATCAAAGGGAGAGACGCGATTTGGGAGGGACGGCCGGATAAATGAGTGGTTCGTACTGAGGACAAAGGCCGGGATGGGGGGGACAGGGGGAGTCGGGGAGCGGACGGCTGGACTGGGTGGCGGTGACCGGCAGCGCGACGGGAGATGGGAAAGGGTGCGCTTTATGGTGCGAGAGGAAGGACGACGCGCGTGATCTGTGTGTATGCGGGGTGTCCTGGACGCGCGGTGGAGTGCATCATGGGAAAAGGCATGGGCGAGGGTCTTGCAGAAGATGGGCGGGGACGCGGACGGGTGACCCTGATCAGAGGCGCGACGGGGTGAATGCTTCCTAGCCAGAGGGGGCGGAGATGGGAGTGGAGCAGGAACGAGGACGGGAGACGGCAGAGGAGGAGGCGGGGAGGGACACGAAGGGAAGGACATGAGAATGGGACTGGGTGATCGGAGAGGCGACTCGGGTTAGATTTATAGTGATCAAGTTAGCCAAAAGTGGAGATGTGGCGATGACGAATCGATGACGTCTATCTGCGGTCTCCGGCCCGGATGGTAATGTCAGCCCTCTCTCAGCTTGTGGCCGGACCACCCGCTCGAGTAGTGCAACAGCTCTCTCTCTCCTTCGTCCACCATGTTCTCCCTGCTTGTTGTTGCTGCCATCCTCCCATTCCTTTCGTTTGCCCTTCCTTCGTCACACCCACGCTCCTTATCATTACCTCACAGATCACTTCAACCCAGTCACCGACCCCGTATCATGGCCTATTATCCAGACTGGGCTCCCCCAAAGTCCATTGACTATTCCTTATTTGATGTCATCATCTTTGCCTTCGCCCTGCCCGACCAGAACTACCAGCTCCGTTGGGACACTGACCAGGCCCCTGATCTGCTCGCGAACATCGTCCCTGCAGCACATGCTAAGTCAACAAAGGTCATGCTCAGTATCGGCGGTTGGTCAGGAAGCAGGCGAGTCAAACCATCCATTGCGATCATCGCGCCCTCATTCCCCTTTCAGGTGGTTCTCGAACGCAGTTGCGACCCCCCGGAATAGGGAAACTCTTGTTGACAACATCCTCGAAGTATACGAGCGGTTCGGTCTCGACGGCATTGACATCGATTGGGAGTACCCTGGTCAAATAGCTCAAGAGGGAAACACGGAAAGCGCAGCTGATTCATCCAACATGCTCCAGTTCTTCAAAGCCCTTCAACAGAAGCTTCCGCCAGGTGCTCTGATATCCGCTGCTGTGCAGGATTCCACTTTTGTCGGGCCAGACGGTCAGCCAATGAAGGACGTATCTGCTTTCTCTCAGTTCGTCGACTGGATCACCCTCATGAACTACGATACCTTTGGAAGTATGTACTTTCCTCCTTTGTCCTCCATCACACCACCCCCTTTCCAGCGCGCCAGCCCCCCGGGCCAAATGCCCCTCTTTCGGACGCTTGCGGCAACTCCTCACAGCCCTCCCAGAATGCTGTCGGTGGTTACAATGCTTGGACGTCTGCTGGATTTCCTTCCTCCAAGATCGTCCTCGGTGTCCCTGCATACGGCTACATTATCGAGTCCAGTGCAGCACGGCTTTCCGCGCGTTCTCCTCCCCGCGCTTATTCCGAAGATGGTAGCGGCCAAATCCAGTTCCAATCTCTCATCAATCAAGGCATTCTCACACAATATCCGAATGGATCGTTCCGTGCAGTCGAATCATCAGGTTTCACTCGCGAATGGGACCAGTGCTCCGCGACGCCCTACCTTCACTCCAACTTGGCTCGACAGGTAATCTCGTATGACGACGACGAATCCCTCACTTTAAAGGTAGCTTTGGTCAAGAAGATGAACATGGGTGGTGTCAACCTGTTTGACGTGCACGGAGACACCCCCCAACATCATCTCACCCGCGCCTTGCATGACGGTCTCTCTCCACAATCGACGGTTTCTCCAAGCATTATACCTTCCTCGAGCGCAGCGGTGTTGGCCCCGAACACGATATCTCCCTTCACGAGTATAGCGTCTTCGTCACCAAATAGTATCCCAGTCTCGTCGAGCTTGTCCCAGCTCAGCCTAGCTCTCCCGTCTGTGACTCTCCCTGGTGGTATTGTGCTCATCTCTCGCAGAACCTGACGCGTTTCGGCCATGGGGCTCGTTAGAACACAGGCTTCTTTGGATCCTTCTGCGATACACTTGCTTTGGTGCCAATCAAGCTGGAAGAAGGAAGACTACGCTTCCCGCCCTTTCATTAACATACTATTACTCTATATAAATGAATGTGTCATGGGCTGCCAATTTATATCTTAAGCAATTCGTGGGACTAGTTTGAATGAAATCCTGTACTTTGAAGTGTAAGAGCTCGTACGCAAGTAAGAATTCGGGTGAACCGATTAAGGACGGTCAGTGGCAGCGAACTGTTTTTGAGTAGCAAGCGAGGATGCATGACAGTGCGTACTGATTCTCTTAAGTTTATCCGAGAGTCCAAAGTCGTCATGGCCAGTGCGCTCGTGTGATCTCTTCCCTCAGACCAACCTCCTGACAGCGACGGCGTGGCAGTGATCATGGACATGGTTGGCTATAGTGGTGTGAGCCGTTGCTCAGAGGAGCTTACATACACGGACGACGTCAGTTTTCCAACCACCTACTGTAGGGCGAGCGATAACCTGGTGGCTCTGTTCGCCGCTGAGCCATGCACCAAGTACATAATCATTCCGTGACTTACGTTGGCCTGATTCCAACGGTTGTTTGCATATGTGTGGTACCTGTAAACAAAGCCAAGCAATCTCCATCTTCTATCTCAGTTTTTATCTTCGTTACTCTTCCCGGAATTATGGTATAATTCAAGTGAGTGCCCTTTTTCCAGTGGTTTTTTTCTTTACAATTGTACACGGCGGTGATGACTCTTGTATTCACACTTTCGAAAGCACTCGTCTCTGACTTGTGCTTCATGAGCTTTTTTCTACAACGGTAGCTGAGCCGTACCCACTTTGAAACGTGAAACTTCGCGGATTTACTAATGTTCAGCCAGTGCGATCATGCACAAGGCTTGCAATGCACCGCCGCAGCTCATTAATTTCTCCCTTTTCGATCCAAATGATAGGGACAAGGTAATGCCAGAAGGGATAGAGTACTTTTCACAAAGTAGGAATCACTGTTTGTAGTGTGTGTTAATGTACATCAGCTGCTGTCGCCTCGCCTCCCAAATTGAAGGCATCCTTAGGAATTTGACCCTGAACCGGTGTCAGAGCGCCCTTCAAGATGTAAAGATAAGGTGCAGATTTGACGGGCGGCGGAAAAGATTGATATCCGACCAATAAGTTGCAGCGAGGGCATGAGAACCTGTACTGCATTTCATGGCCTCCTGACCTGTGGGAGACCGGTAGTTTCGCAATCATGGCCCTTCACGTCATGAGGGTGACTCCATACCTTTCAACGAGTACAGGCTCGACAGGGTTGGCGTTCAGTTTAAACACCACTGCTTTCGTCGTCCCACAATCCTGGGAACGTATGATGGTAGCCCCATCTGTCTGACGCTTTGGGAGCTCTGCGAGACTCTTCTCGATAACAAGCTACAAAAAAGGAACAGTATACCAGGTAGAAGAATACAGGGTGGGGGTGACTGAACCTACAATAAATTCTCCGCAGATGCAATCTGTGGAGTCAATACGGATGAGCGTGTTCGGAGGTGAGGTCAAAATGAGATCAATGACACACAATACACCCTGAGAGCTGCCGTCGCCGACGCCGTGGGCCGAGCTGCGAGGGTGTTTAAACGAAAGGTACTGCAACCATTCGTACGCAATCAAGTCAGTAGACTCACCATCTGTGGACGAGGAGACGGCTGAGCGGGAGACAACCTTGGGCATGATGTGATGTAGCGGTGAAGTCAATATAATGATTGGCAGTTATTTAACATACCTCACGTGATCTATGCGGCTAACTCGGGACCTGACATTGCCAGGTCCTATTGTCTGGATAGTTCCATCACTCATCTTCGTCTCCGCCCATATCTTCCCTCCATGGCAGAGAAAGATGCCACAGCAAGGCTTCGAAGAGCGGTCAAAGGCAAGTACTCTCCCGTTTGTCGTTGCAACTCCTCATCCATCCACAGAGAACAATCTCTTTCTCGTCAAGAGGCTCATACAGAGGACGGACATGCGGAATCCTGACCCAGGCGCAAAGCGATACACTTCTCTGGCGTGGGCTGCTGCTCTTGGTCATGAAGAAACTTTCGAGTTTCTCCTCACCGCTGGCCACGACGATGAAGAACTCAGCAGAGTAGGTACTCGGTGCACCGTCTACACTTCAGCACCAGATTCACACCGAGACAATTAGGATGCAGAGAATAATACGATCCTTATGCTTCTCGCCGATTTCAAACCGCCACCACCGAATCCGTACGCGCCCGGTCCATCTCAAATTGACCAGATGGGTGCCGCACTGCGCATGGCCCGGCTATACTATGACCGCTATCCATGGATCCTTGATTGGTCCAATTCTCAAGGAAAAACTGCACTCCACATGGCAGCATTAAAAGGCAACGAAGAACTCCTTCGCGTGCGTGGATTCCGAGCTTTTTAGTTTTTGCATAATATTTTCTTATTATACACCCTTGGTCTGATATTAGATGCTATGCGATCTGGGAGCTGATTTCGATTTAGCTGATAATAAAGGCAACACTCCCCTCCATTAGTGAGTCTTATTCTCTGGGATGTATTTTCTGACCAGGACCGAGCCGTTCGTCATATCGTTAGTTCAAGTTCCTGGGGTCACATACCGGTATGGGAGTGAGTTGACGTTTATTTTGACTTCGCTCATCATACAACTCAGATTGTCCAACTGTTGATTGAGCGGGGTTGTCAATTTGCAGCGCGTAACAACGATGGGTTTACCGCCTCGGATTACGCTTACTCGTGAGTAATAATCATGTCCGACCGAAGCTTTCTAACAGTCGCATGCAGCTTTAACACAAGAGACACGTTGCAGGATTCTGCCCGGTTGCAATTTGAAAACAACAAGAAGGCTCGCCGCATGGTCTTTGCTCAAGCCGCCGCGAGAGGGTGCGAATGGGGAGGCGGGCTAATGGTAGATCGGACTGCTCATCTGCCTGTCAAATCGAAAGACTTTGAAAGTGTTGCTGCGCGTATGCGAAGTGGTTCTGGTGGGAGTCGCACGACAGCGACTTCGGACAGTGGCGACTTTGACAGTGGTGGACTGGCGCCGAACATGGCTACGAGCCTATCTTCACTATCTTCCTCCGCATCTCATTACCCTAGACAGCCAACCCAATATTTGCATTCACCACCACAGAGGCTGGACAATACTTTACCTGCAAGTAGCAATGGCACCTTCTCCATGCCTTCTCCTGGCCCTTCCCAGTCGCTGTCACTGAATCCTCCGCCTCAGACATCATTATCCCCCATTGTAAATCGGATGCGAGAACGGGATGCCGACGAAATGGAGAAGTACATGAGACGGAATCGAAGCGGGAGCGCAGGAACGTCTTCAACAGATAACAAGTCGCAAGCTGGGCTGACTCTCGGTTTGGTAGGGCCTTCAGCCAGCGGAGATGAACTCGATGGCATCTCTTCGCTAGCAATCACGGGCACAACGGCTCCCCGAAGGCTTCTGCGACCATCATTTTCTGCCGCTCAGCTGCGGACTTCACCTTCCCCTGTCTCCATTCCCGCGCAACCAGTCCAAGGAGACGCATCCCGAAACAGGGCCGGAACGAACCCTGGTAGTGTACGCCCTGGACCATCATCTCTTTCACCCACCCCCATTATCTCCAGGGCATCTTCTGACTGTCCTCATTACGAGGAGAAACTAGCTGAAGAGCCAGAGGTATACACTGGACCATCTACACAATATGTACACTTCCCAGAACCGCCAAGAAAGAGCAACCGCAGTGCCTCGTCTTCAGCTGCAGCTGCCATCACGCGTCGTCTACCCTTTAATCTACTGTCGAAACCCACACCGCCCTTGCCTCCCGAGCAGGGGCAAAGCGGCCACCGAAGAGGTTCTTCGACGACGTCTATTCGGGGTTGATCCTTGGAGATTTTCCACATGTGTATTTTCCCGTAGTTAGTATCCGTGTTCGGAGAACTGCTGTCAGATCAGCTTGCAAGGAGGTACATCCTAGATGTGTAGCTGCAGCACGACACATCTTGCTATCATCATACATGCGTCCGTCGGAGAATGCCGATTACGGCCAAGTGAGGATGTTCTTCGCTTCGGGAGGAAGCTCGCTAGTTCAACCGTGTCCATCGAGTCTGGTCATTTATGCTTTTAAATTAGCTAAATATCCGACACCTCTACCATCTCCGCCTTCCCACCCACCACCTTGATGGCTATTCCCTACGACGTCGACGTCGACGCTGACCCTGACCCAACATCCCAAATCGCATGGCCTGCTGCACGCCACAGGCAACGCACGACATCTGGCCTCCATCTTGCACAAACTTCTGAGCCCTCCAGTGAAACAGTGGTGTCGTACCGTAGCATGGTCGGGTCCGGGAAACGGTCGGCGATTTCCACCGAACACCCACGTCAACTTTTGAGTACATGGAACCTTATAACGCTCAGTATATCTATGGCAGGAGCGCAAGTCGCTTGGACTGTGGAGCTCGGGTAAGCATCAACAATGAACGCGTGGGGGGCATGGAAGGGCGTCGCCAATGACACTCCTATGTGTAGATACGGCACTCCTTTCCTCATGTCTCTTGGCATACCTGAGCAAGTCACAAGTTTGGTCTGGCTTGCTGGCCCTATCAGCGGGTTGATTGCTCAACCCCTTATTGGTGCGTGTGTCGTATCCTTCTCTTTTGTGTACACCCCGCGAGACGGTCATCTCCGTGGTAGGTGCCATCTCTGACTCGTCACACTCCAAGTTCAGGCGGAGATATTGGGTTATTCTTTCGACTGTGACGCTCGTACTCTCTACGGTTGCACTTGCATACTGCCAGAGCGCTGCCGCAGTCTTTGTGGACTTATTTGGAGGAGGTGCTGGTGATTGGGATCCTGAATGGCAAAAGCAGGTATACTGTCGATCTTCTAGGGCTATACTTGTGTTCATATCAAATTCTTAGGTTTCGAACGTCTCTATTGGCATCGCTGTGTTCGCGTTCTATGTTCTTGATTTCGCACTTAATGCCTTGCAAGCATCCCTACGCAACCTTCTTTTGGATATTACCCCCCCTGAGCAACTCAACTCTGGAAATGCATGGCATAGCCGCATGAGCCAAGCAGGCAACATCATCGGATATGGGTTTGGTACGTGTGTATTTTGTCATGCGCAGTGATGGTGTGTTCAACACGTTGGGGGTAGGATTTTTACCGCTTGCGAAGTTCCCTATGTTGGATTTCTTGGGAGGTGACCAGTTTCGCAAATTTTGTGTAGTTAGCATCGCTATCCTCGTCATTACTGTTTGGATCACATGTTTCTGCCATGAAGAGAAGGAGACCGATGACAGGAGCAGAGAAAGGTAGGATGTTCTACGGCTCTCCTTTCACACAAGTTGATCATCCGTGTTTGAGGCACAACAAACTTTACGATGTGTTGGATAACATCTATTCAGCCATTGTTACACTACCTAAACCCATCAGGAGAGTTTGTTTCGTGCAACTTTTCGCTTTCATGGGATGGTGCGTTGCCCTTCAGGTTGGGTGGTCGTGTACTACCGTCTGACACGACGTCCACAAAGGTTCCCGTTCCTCTTTTACTCTACCACTTACGTTGGTCAAGTCATGGCCTACCAGCTGGATCGAGAACCCAACATTGAAATAGCCACACGAACTGGTGAATTTGCGATGCTTCTTTACAGTATTGGTATGTTTTTATCCGTCAGAATTCTACACCAGCTTCCTCAAATAGCCCCACAAACAGTGGCTGTCGTTGCGGGGGTCGTTCTTCCTATCCTCGCGCGTCGTGACCCCAAGCTGCTCCCCGAGGAGGGTGATGACGAACAGACACACATTCAGCGCCTCCGCCTCAAGCTTCACCGATGGCGTGAAGAAGCTCTCGCTTCAGGGAAATCAGTCCGACTCCCTCGGAGACCAGTCCTCTTGAGGGACATCTGGTCTGGTGCCATGGTGCTTTTCACGTTGCTGATGCTCTCTTCGTTTTCGATATCGACGGTCCCCGGAGCAATCACTATGATCAGCCTTGTCGGAATTTGTTGGAGCGTAACTTGTTGGGTACCCTTCGCTATCATCATGGAGGTGAGCATTCCTTTGTTTGTTGAAGTTTTTGAGTACTGACTGCTTTGACATAGCTCGTCAAGGAGATGTCTGAATGTCCATCAACGGCAGCCACTCCGCATCTGGCAGGCCGCTGCGCCGATGAACGCGATCCTCTCATACAACGTGATTCTGAAGGCGGAGAGGCGAACGACATTGCTATTGACGAGACGTTGAATGGCGGAGAAACGAAACCTTTGGCAGGGGGGACAATACTCGGAATCCACAACTTGGCAATTGTAATGCCGCAGTTCATCGTGTGTATTCCTGTTTTTCTTTCTGGGGCCCATCCAATGTCGAGTGCACCACAGATCGCGGTTGTGGCAAGCATCATCTTCCGTATTGTCGATGAAGTCGAGCCCGCTAAGCCATTTGCATCCCCTCACTCTGGAAACTTATTGCCGGTCCTTGCGTCGGGTGGCCTTGATGAACATACGACTTACTATGGCAAGAATGGTGTGGCTTGGGTATTGCGGTTTGGTGGGCTCTGCACACTCCTGGGCGCTGGGTTTGCAAGGATGGTACCACCCACGAAAGCAGAAAAAGAGACTCGAGCCGCATATAGACTGTTGAAGGCGTTGAAGGCGGAAGAGGAGCCTTGATTTTAGGGTATGCTCGGAACGTTCACAGGAGTTATCATCAAGTAGTACACGCTTGTATTTTCATTTTCCGGATAACATTCCATCTGCCACTGTCGTTTGGTCGTCATCGGCACTCGTGCTTATGTATAACTGCGACCTCGCGGCCCCATTCGTATTTTTTCTTTTTCGGTGTGCATGCCAATGCGATCTTTCAAACAGCCATGAGTGTGACTGCCCAATCCCATCTACTCCTCGCCCTCGAAGCGACATGGCGAGAAGGCACAGTTGTCAGTGCTGGCATCTCATTCCAGAACATAGCTTCGAGGAGGGGGACGACAACTATACTTCGGGGAGTAGCCCGGGAATGGCTTTAGCATGTAGCGCAAGATATAACGGGCTCGACGTACGTCTCCCGCTTGCGTCTGACTCGCAACTCACAAAAGCTTTCGCAGTCAAGGTGCGCTGCAAAAAGGGGGTGAAATCATGGATCGCTTTCATTTGCGCTGCTGCTCGTGCGACCAGCGCATCTTGCGGACCAGATACGCCAGAGTATCGCACGAAGACGACAGCGCAGGCCTCTGAAGACGGCATGAACCGGGATATCTCATAGTGGATTTGAAGTTTATCACCAGGAATTTGGGGGTGTTCAACAGCTATATCACCTTTGTCCCGAGATTAGTCGAAGGGCCAACAGCATGTGCGGAGAGAATTTTGCCTTGAGTGAATTTAGGAGACTTGTCCACTGCTGCTTCATTTCCCTCTTCCTCTCTGAACGGTTCTGGGACTGAAGTGACGAATCGGCCGCTATGTACAAGAACTTGTTTCTCTATGCGGGCACCGCGTGGAAGAGATAAAAGGACAGCATAAAGCGTCGGTACCAGCTTTTTTCAATGGCCACGGGATCAGCGTAGTCGGCGGGGGATGGATAAGGCACACTTACCCCGTCAACCGATTCAACATTCTTCCGGACGTGGTCCACATCCACTACATGAACGAGATAATATATAGCAAGTTGAACCCATCCCTCCTTTGTACTGTCGCTTCTGAAAACGCTATTCGTGCCCGACCCGTGACTTGAGTCGCTGCAACAGAACCCACCCTCACTTCCATCACCTGGCCGAGAATTTGGTGCAGCCCGAATGATTCGTGCTGTGTGTTGTAAAGTCAAAGCTGTCTCTAGCGGAAGAGTGGAAGACGTCATGGATGATCGGGGAATCAAGGATCCGATTGAAGGTGACAGTAGAGTCAGCGAAGAAGGTACCAATCCAATTTGACCGGATATGAATGTATACGGAGGTATCTGTACATTGAACACAGTCGACAAGTGGAATTATAAGCAGGAGGCTAGGACAATCAATGTAGAAATTTTACGTACGTTAATGGCTTGTGAGTAAGGGCCAATGTTTGCGGGCGCCCAGTAGCTCAAGCTCTGAACGTGAAGAGCCTTTCTTGTCCCTGTCTCTCCTTTCGTTTCCTCCGTAACAATCTTGCTGCCCAGTATTCCACTTGGTTCCTCGACCCATGCTAAGCAATCCAGTCTAACGCTCTCCCCACCAACGCCTACACAAGCTCTTGCAGGCGGCGATACGCCGAAAAAGGATGCGTAGGCGGCATTAGCGGAAGAGAACGTTAACTCATCCAAGTTTGGAAGAAGGAGTGTAATAGTCGCCGAAGTCGGAAGGAGCGGATATGCAGAATTCATGGATGAGTTTTCAGTCAGCAAGTCTGCTTCAGAGCATTGGAGATGGTACGACGATGATGGGATCGTACGCACTTTGAAGTAGTTCAAAGCAACGTGTGACTTCCTCTCCGACGTTCGAGGGGCGTGGATGAGACGTTGGAAGGCAAACATTCCCGACTGCAATCCAAGGACCAATGCGGCGGACAGACGGCCCCAGTTCAGGTGGTGCATGTGGATGTGAAAGATTGGTTCCTAAAGCTGAATCTGATGTTGCACTACAAAGAGACTTCTCCATGTTCCTGCGGAGAGTCTCGAATAAATGCTCGAGCAGAGGAGGGACAGGGACGTCAAGGGTAGACGCTGAGGTGGCCTCTTTCTTGACCAGTAGTGCGTGCTTGATTCGGAGATATGCCACGGGCGCAACCTCGCTCTCGTCCGTCACCACGACCTCTTTTACCACGATTTCTATGCGACTGTTGAACAGCGGGCTGTCGGTTGTGAAGGTCTCGTATTCCCCCCCCTCCCCACACGGGTGCGTGCCGAACCTCTGGTGAAGTGATAAGAGTTTTGGTTGCATAGACGATAGGGGTCTTGCGAGATCAGAGGGAGTGAGTCCTGCCCCGGCGATCTTGATAAGGATAGCATTCAACCCTGAGGATATCATTTCAGAGAGGAGAGAAGTCTGATTACGTTGCCAGAGGTAAGCAAGAGGCGTTAGTGAGAGACGACGGCAGCTATCAACAAATGAGCGAGTGGACAGCGAGCGACCAGGTCACAAACACATGTTCTACGCGTACACGTTGATAGTTGGAGAGTATGGCGCCGACGGAAACGGCTTGTATGTCTGGATGCTGCTCCTGCTCGGACACGAGTTAGGTGCGGAGAAACGGCATGACAGCATACGAACCAAGACATCGCAGAGCAATGCGTAGAGATCCTCTGTCTCGTCTCCGGCGATGCCGCCGCCACCAGATTTGAGACCATACTCTGCGGCCTGCTCCACTGGACTGCCTTGTATAACACGCCTGTAGAGGGGCACTCCGAGGGCCTGCGCGACGAATGCGATAGCATCCTGGCCGACCGTCTGGTACATGTACGAGTCGATCTCATCTGGCCGCCAGGGATGAGCAAAGGAAGCCTCGCGAAGAATAGACCTACCCTTTCCGGAGCAAGGAGAGAGGGTCGCAGCAGCCAGGAGTTGATGTTGGTTGCGCTGGCAGTGGAGCAGGTTGAAACAACTGTCCTTGCCGCCGCTGAGCAACGCGACGTACTTCATCCTGGCGCTTTCTGGTAGCCAGCGAGCAACTTCTTGGCGGCTAGCGGACCCCCAAACGCGCGTGGTCCGAGCTCGTGAAACCTTTGCCTTTGCTCGACCTTGTCCCCGACGTCGAGCTCGATGCTCTCCACCCATTTCACTGCGGGCAGCTCGCCTGTTCACCCTCACTCCCAACACACACCCCTTGCGCCCGTCCTGTCCTCGCATCCAGGCCAGCAAGCGCAGTATGCGACCCAACAGCAGGCCATATCGTCACTCCTCCCCACCCCGCCTTCTTCGCCGCCAACGATCGGCATGCATCCAGTGGAGAGCACAATATCCCTTCTCGAGTCGCTCGTTGCGTTCTATCACCAGGAGCGTATGTGGGTTTACCGCACCCGCGCTCAGCTCGAGATGGGCCTTCTCCACCACGTTCCCGCTTCCCAGCCCGACAGCTCTGTCTCCGTCGATGCCGAACCCCACGACGACCCTAGCTCTACGGGCCAGTCTGCGTCCTCTCCAGATTCCATAAAGACTAGAGAAAACACGTCCCCCTCGCCACCGACAAAATGGCTGAAGCGCAAAAAGGCCTTCAATCTGAGACTCGAAGGAATCTCCTCTGCACGTAGCATACTCCCCACAGTCGCACGCGGAGGGATCTCGAAGCATCCATACCCGCATACACTTCACCGTGCTCGACAGAGCTCGAATCTCAACCCAGCCTCTCTACACCAGAGTGCGATGCACGGGTCGGCCTCAGCTTCGCTCCAGCCGCAACCGTCCGTGTCAATGGCTTCGTCAAATACCACTGTCTCATTCTATCCTCCGACTGCGGTGAACACGACAGCGACATTGACATCTCCGTTTCTCTCCCACCCTTCGCTCCAATTTGCAACGACAGCCAGTCAGCAGCCTTTTACTCATGGAGTATCGACGTCTCGATACGTCTCTACGCCTGCTCATCATGCACATTCCATTGTCCAGCCGTCTCAGCCACACCCGACACACACTGGCCCGCTCGTTCTTGGTGCTGGGGGTCGTGAGCCCACAGTCCAGATACTGGAAATGTTTGAGCGAATGATGCAAGCCCGTATGGAGAGCTGTGAACGGATGACAAGAATGGTCAGAGAGGCGAACAAACCTGGGGGTATTGGCGCGGGTGGGACGGGCGCTGTGGGAAGCGTTGAACTTGGGAGTGTTGGTGGACCGGTGGGCGGGTTTGGTGGACCAGTCGGGTTGCCTGTGGGAGTGGGGCCACAGGAAATAGCTGGAAGCTATTCACATGTCCAAACTACGGCGCAGGGAGGAGATCCAGAGCTGATGCCTACGCAGGCGTCCACGCAGCAGGGGTTTCTGGGATGAAATATTAGGACTTGATTTTCGATGTTACTACAAGGCAGTGTTTGTGTGGCGTGACCAGTAGCAGGCCTCCTGCACCGCACTACTACCTCTTCAATCCAGACTAGCACTACTCCCATGTCCGTCCGATATGCCCCCATTCCAAACCCCCGCACAGATCCAGACGCCAGCAACGAGCTTGATGCCGCCTTCGACGACCCAGATGACGATGACGATGACCTCGACCTCGACGAATCACGTCCTTTGTACCCTCAATCGTCCAGCCAATCGCTAGACCATGGCGCCCACACCGCCCTCAGTTATGACTTCAACACCCCCGTCGCGGACTGGGACCAACCCCCACCCGGCTCACCCCCCCCAGCAACGTCCCTTGCCGTCCCGAACTCCATAGGAAACTCCAATGGAGTCATACCTACTTCCGCACACGTCATGGCCCCCCACGCCCCAACCGGTTGGTGGAGACGTGCTACCACCTTCTTGCCTTCTCGCTATGTTCCGCAGTTTGGACAGTCCGGGTCGTCTGGCAGAGCGCGGATAATGGGCGGAGGTGCCAGCAATGATGGGGTATTCAGCAATGTCAGTGCGAAACCCTCAACTACCGGGACTCGCGTTCAGGATGGTCAGTCTTATCATAGTTGCACCGATGTTTTCTTATTCTCCCTATTTTCTTATCCCAGGGGACAGTATTTATATCGTCCCAGAAGAGTCCTCTTCATCTGCCCCACCTTCTTATGCCGCCGCCCAGGCAGACGCAGCGCCACCATACCACACTTCACTCGTTCTCCTTCCCCCTTCCTCCCTTTACGACGCCAATGCCCTCTCTGGCCCTCCAACTCAAGGTTCGGTCATCGTCGACTCCTTGCCCACAGGCACCCTGTTTGCCTTCCTTTGGAACACCCTTGTCAGCACAACTTTCCAGTTTGTTGGGTTCGTGTTGACCTGGGTTATGCATACCACACACGCTGCCAAATTCGGGAGCCGCGCAGGTCTTGGTATTACCCTGATCCAATGGGGCTTCGCCCTACGCGCCAGGCTTGACGATGCCATGAACGCTGGCGCAGGCACGTGGGAAGACGGTACTACGCTCACATTCGGCAGCACCCAAGAGGCCGAGGATTACTACAATAACATTGGGCTGTTCGGAAACGGCACTGTTCCTGCTACCACCGCGCAGTTACCTGTACAAGGCGAGAGTCAGTGGGGCAACTCGTTCCTAACGGGACCACTCGCGACCGAATCACTCTCGTTTGTCCTGATGACTATTGGTTGGTTCTTGCTCTTGACCTCCACGCTTGGGTTCTGGCGCGTCAAGCGATGGGAGCGATCAATCCTGGCCTCGCATGCGTCCAGTTCCTCCTCGATGGGTCACTCTAGGACCCAGTCAGAGATTGCCGACGAGGAAGAAATTAGACCTCAGTCCTTGTTTGAACGCGTTGGCCTGTTCCGCCACCTAAACCGCCAGCGGTCATCTGGGCTTGATGGAGGTGCCGACGGCGGTGTTGGGGCAGACTCTGCTCTCGTCTCTACCGAGGACGGTAGAGGTTCCAGCCACCCACAGAGTGCCGCACTATGGCACTCCGACCCAAACCGCGCAAGAAGAGCGAGGGAAGCATTTGCAAGGGAACAGAGGCTTTGTGAAGATCTGAGGGCTGCTGGGTTGTTGTGAACGATTTATACCCTGGCTGTCGTCATATTGGAAGCGCTCAGGAAGGGCAACCCACTGGTTCAGCTGGCGAGAAAAGGATCTATCTGTATTGTTTCATATCCTAATTACTGCTTTGTGCCGGAAGGGATTCACTGACTTACTGCTCCTATGAATGTGTTTCGCTGCACAGAATGGTTAGACATCAAAGCGCTTCATTTGGGAGTTGTTCTGCTGACAGTATGTATCTAATCCATTATATGGAACACTGCAAACTTGGTTTTCGGCGACACTTTCTACCACCACCTCTACAAGACTCGTTTATGACCGTCTCTTCAAGAACACCTCCACGTTGAACTCGAGTGCTGAACAAGGGTAGCTGATCTCGAAACTAGCCAACACAGAAGGGTGCAGCACACCCAAGGTACCTATCACTGTGTCCCTGAACGCAGCTGCCCCCTTGTTGTCCAGGGTTGCCTGAGTAGTCGGGGAGGAGCGATAGTAGATCATTGCAGCACGGCCGGGGAAGTAGGCCGGATCTACATAGAAAATGCGGCGTTAAGCGCGTCATGTCTTTCCGTATCCAAAGAGAAACGAAGGACCAACCATCCCCTTCGACGATGTAGTAACCGCGTGGTTTGTCCTTATCCTCTTTTCCGATCCTGGGCACTTCCAGCATCTTCATCGCCCTGTCTAGTAATCCGTGCACGACCTCGAATCCAGCGGTCTTGCTGCACCAAACAGCAGCTGCGTGTCTCTCGTTTCTTGCTTGGCGCTCTTTGGTGGTGTCCTTGAACACGACGTCAGACAGTTCGAAAAGTCGGATGGGTAGGGGGTGGGATCGATTTTCTCGGATGGTCTTTAGAAGACCTGGCAGAAGAGATGTTCGTACGACTTGGAACTCGAGTGTTTTCGGGTTGGCAATTTTGACGGCGAGATTGCCCGGATCTGGACGGTTCATGAAGTCAAAGTTTTCTTCATGCGAACACTGCGCGTGCTATGCGATCAATTCCACGTGCCCTCAAAAAGTGAATGTGTGTACCAGGATAAGGGGAAGCCCTTCCACCCAACCAGCCATTGCCCATTCTCTTCGGATGACATCTACGAGTCTTGATATCTCCAGAGGCTGTGCAACCGTGCTCGTTTGCGGGAAGATGTTAGGAAGATTGTTGAAGCCATAAGCAACCGCTACATCCTCCACGATGTCCACCTCATGGAAAATATCTGGGCGAGTACAAGGGATGGTGACAGCAATCTCATCAGAGTCTGGGGATGAACTGGGAGTATGAGACATGCGAGTGAGAAGTTCAATGATAGAGGCGGCAGAGAGGGAAAGGGATGTGCAGGAGTTGATAAAAGATGCACGCGCCATGATGGTCTTTGATGCAATGTCGGGCGAAATACGCGCCGACCCATCCGGGAAAACGATCTTGCATGGTTCGATCCTGCAATAAATGAGTAAGGGCTCTTGCTATGTTATGGCGATAGGTTCATTCAGGGCGTAGGTACTGAAAACGCACGTGAAAGGTTCTTCACAATACTCCGAAAACATGGTTGCGACCATATTGACGACAATCTGCAGTTTCGTGTCGTCCGTGGATGTAACGTCTATGAAGACATTTCGTGTGTTGAGCGTAATTTTGCTGCGATCTGAATTGATAATGGGAGGGAAAGAGAGAACGCGATCTTGCTGGTCGTATATGATCGGATAGACTGGTGCGTCGCGGATGATGGGAAGGTACTTTGCGAGATGCTTGTCGCTCTGTGAAAGTATAAGTAGGGAATGGTAGGACACTGGCTACGAAAGTACCTCGTAAAGTGTCATTAGTTCTTTGGCAGTGTACGCCTCCTTTTTCGAGAGTGGAATAAACTTGATTGCTTCTGGATCCCTGGCCTCATATCTGAACGGAGGCTCGATCGTGTCAAGGTCGTGTGTACCGATGGCGACCAACCAGCGGCGCCGACCAATATTCTGGTGCAGCTTGTCTTGAAGGTCGATGAAAGATGCATAGGAACGGGGGGTGAACTTGATGTTACGAAGCACAGCGCAGGCAAATAGCGGACGGACGCGTTGGGTCTGATAATTGGCTTGATCAAGACGGGATACTTATATAATTACGCAAAGCTGGTCAGAAGACGCACTTCGGGATGAACATGGACTGTAATAAGGCTATCCTCTCCACCAGGCGGGTAGAGGTGCTTGAATTGGGGGGCCTTCGCCTTACCCAAAAAGACTGAGAGTACGCGGGATATGCCTTCCATGCAAAGGAGGTCATATCTTTGGATGGCTGATCAAGCTGGAGTCGACGTGGACAGTGACACGACGAACCTATTGGCGGGTACTTCAATTTTTAATTGCTGGAGGATGTAGTGAGGAGCGTACGAAGTGACAGTCGGCTGTCTACACACCGGTCTTTCTGCGGGGAGCCCTTTCTTGACAGCCTCTTCTACATCATCAGTGGTCTGCGATCGCTTGTCATGAGCATGACTGGACCGTTGGTCGCAAGGACGCTGGAAACACGCACATCCTCATCTAGTTCAAGGCCATAGTCGAAGCATAATCTGTCGAACTCCTCCGTGGCTAGAGGGGCGGATGATCAGTGATTCATGGAGGGCACGCCGAGTGATATACACCGACTATACTCCCTCTCGAGTCTTTCGAAAAGGTCCGCCTTGTCGACGGCGACGGTAGGCATCGTTGCGCGGTTATCTTGCTGGATGGATGAGATCTCGAGTCAGGGCTGGCTGTGTCCCCCAGACACCACGATGTCCTGTGTTCCGTTCGTCCTCCTCCTCCTCGTCTCCTTTGCGAATGCACAGCGCGGGCCCCAGCAGCTTCGCGTCCAACATCGCGTCGTGCACCCAAACCTCCCTGTGACACCCTGGTCCGAGCTCGGGACCGTCGCTCTTCCCTCTTTGCATTCCATCTCCCCCACCGGGTCCCCTGCAACGCTCGTCGCCCCCGACACGCTCCGCGCCGACCTTGTCCGGTTTGCAGAGTCAGTGGAAGGGGCAATGTATCAGGTTGCGCTCGAACGCCCCGGTGTCATAGACGACGTATGGCCAACCTCCGTTGTGAAAGCAGTGAGTCGCGTCGACTCGTCTGAACCCTCACAAGTTCATTCGACTAGTGCCACCTGCCTGCTGCAACCTCTGCACACCTTACCATTCATTTCTCTCCTTCCGGTCTCCCGTTTGCCGTCGACCACTTCGTCTCTCCAGTTCCCCATGACGGCTCATGCCCTTCTCCCGACACGCGCAAGTCGTACCCCGCACTGAATACAACCATTACACTCATGTCGCCACGTAAACCACCCCAGCACGCCCTTTCTCAATGTATACTGCCCCATTTTTGACATCCCGTTAGACCTGAATTGCATTCGCCGCCCCCGCTGACGGAGGAAGGTGAGCCAATCGCACTGGCGCCTGAGAAAAGCTTTCTGCAGAAATACTGGATATACATGGTCGTAATTCTTGGTGTCCTCTGTAAGTCGCGCCAACACCACTCATTCTCGTGGACGAGTGACGACGTTTCCGCAGTAATATCAGGGCCGATAGATGAACCTGCGGGGAGTGGTGGAGGCCAGGGTGGAAAATGAATAGGAGCGCTGTGAAAATTGAACTAGGGTCTGCTAGCAGCTGGGCCCACTGAGACCTTAATTGATAGATCCTACTATCACTATGGCATGTCGGCTATATATTGATGTGACACGCTCAGCTGAGACCTTGCGCGATACACCCAAGGATATCGGCGCTTTCACACGGAGGCACGTTCCACATTTTCCATCGTCACCCCTTGCACATCAAGCAATGCCAGTTTATATCCGTCCTGTGACCAAGGAGGACGAAGCAGCACTTTCCAAGATCTGTTTGGAGACGTCCGATGCTGGCAAATCTGGGAGAGGCATTCATAATTACCCATCGCTCCCAGGTGAAGTCTACGCCCTCCCTTATGTCAATGTCCCCGATTGTGTATGGGGCTTCGTCCTCATCGAGAAACCGACCGAGAGCTCCCCTCCTTCAGACGAGTCCGTCGTGGGCTATGCCCTGGGTGCACTAAACTCTCGCGCGTTCGAAGCGGCCACCGCGCAAACCTGGTGGCCACCTCTCAAAGCAAGATACGCCAAGGGGTCCCTTGTCGCACCTCAGCCATCAGAGGCTGACAAGAGATACATCAAGTATATCATGGATTTTCCTCCCGTGTCGGCGGCCCAGATCACGTTCTCTCCAGCACATTTGCACATTGATATCTTGGAATCGCATCAGAGGAGGGGGTGGGGAAAGAGGTTGATCAGAATTGCTATCAAACATTTGAAGGAGAAGGGGCTGAAAGCCGTTTGGCTTGTAATGGATCCTCGAAATGAGGCAGCCGCCGCGTTTTACGAGAGACTGGGGTTCCATACGTTTGATGGTGCCCCCGTAGGCGTGTTGGGAATCACAGTCGAGGAGTGGGAAAATAAATGGGAATTCGGTTCGCACGTAGTAGAACTGCCAGCGACACTCTCCAGCAATGGATCGATATGATGTATGTGCCATTAATCCTGTATTAAGCGACCATGACAAGCGCCAGATGCTGAGCCCTATCCTTACAGACATTGTCTCGTCTGTCATAACGTGCTTTCTGGCATGGGATGATGTCCAACTCTAAGTCTGCAGATCTTGCTAAGCAACCAACATAGCGCTTACGCTACTCGAGAAAATGGCAGTCCCGCCTCTCCACCACCACGAATGTGTGGTGACGAATGTGTGACGACGTGTGCTCAGCCGGTTGACTTCGAGAGATGACGTCTGGCCTGTTCTGCCCGCTTGTGGTCGAGTTCGAAATGGCGGTATACTTATTTACTGTACACATCCCGAGTCACTTCTAGGCTCATCCCTGCAAAATTCCCTCGAGCATCTAGGTGATCTCTTACACTCTTTCGGCACTTGAGGATGCCCGGAAGTCCTTCCAGCTCTCAGAATATCATCCAGGCTGGCCCTGGACTCCCTTCACCGCCCTCCGATAACCACACTCCAGTACGATATGGGGCGGAGCGGGATGACCCTGCCAGCGCATACCCCAACTTGACACACCGGAACTCTTTTCTTGTTCCGACCTTACCTCTCCCTGCGCACAGAAATTTCTCTCGTCCCGACAATCCTCTTGCATCCTTGTCTCCTGTCGGCGATGCCATGGATCAGGAGCCATTGCGCCCTCAGGCAACTCCTATCCAGGGTGCTCACCAACCTTCTTTCAGCTCTAGTTCAACGCTGAACAACGGCGGTTCAGACGGAGATGCTGGAGTATTTGCCAAAAATTTCACGGCGAAGAATAGGAATAATTCCCTCGATGAAAAGTACGCACTCACTTCGCATCAGCATCCGTACGACATTCCTCCTCCGCAACCTGCGTACGATCCCAAGTCAGTCCCGCGCCCAAAGCAGTCAAATAAAGTCAGCTTCGCAGCAGAGACGATATATAGGGACGAGAGGGACTTTGACACGGAAGCCCAAGCCCTAACCAGACGGGATCACGAGGGCAACTTGGAGGACGTCGACATCGATGGCGGACCAGATTATTGTGAGATAAATGACAGAGACGGCAGACGCAAAGGAATCATTGCGAATTTGATGGAATTATATGGCATTACTCCGGGAATGAACGGATTGCCTTATTCTCGCTCGCAAGTTTATGAAACAGTCGAGAAATCGGACGAGCGTCCACGTTTCAGGCGGCACAACTCAGATGGTTCCGATTCCGACTCTTATTCCGAAGTCCTCGATCCCGATGATCCTCGTGTAACGCACATAACCAAGCGTTGCCTCGACGATTACGAAGACGAGCGCCGGAATGCTCTCAGGCAAATGGATTATCGTCAGCGCAGGAGAGAGCAGCAGAAGATTCGCATCGAGTTTAATGTTACTTGTGAGTCCTGCTGGCTGCGGCCGCTGTATCTTAACTGACTGCGACGTTGCAGCCATCCTGAAACGTCACCAATTTCTGCTCAAGCTCGCTCGTGCTCTAATGACATTCGGTGCACCATCGCATCGTATAGAATCACAACTCGTAGCTGCAGCCCGTATTCTTGAGATCAACGCTGAATTTATTCATCTGCCTAGTGTTATCATCTGTTGTTTCGGGGACAACGATACCATGACATCCGAAACGCACTTTGTCAAGGGCTCGGGCGGCCTTGCCCTCGGGAACCTCCATAAAGTTCACCTCATCTACCGAGCTGTTTTGCATGACGAAATTAGCGCTAGAAAGGCAACACAACAACTAGAAGAGCTGCTTTCTGCAGAACCACTGTACCCTATTTGGTTTCGATGTGTCTTGAGTCTTTTCCTGTCGGTGCTGATTTGCCCATTGGCGTTCGGTGGTTCCTTCTTGGATATGTGGGTTGCAGGCGCTGGCGCTTTCGTCCTGTGCTACCTTCAGCTGAACGTCGCAACGAAGTCAACCATGTATAACAACGTGTTCGAGTGCGTCATCTTTTGCACTTTCCGAGGATCTATGCTAAAAATGTGCTAGAATCACCACGGCCATGCTTATGTCCTTCGCCGCTCGGGGGTTGAGCAGCATTCGTAGTCAAATATTTTGCTATGAGGCTATTTCTTCCGCCGGTATCATTGGTATCCTTCCGGGATTCCTCATTCGTAAGTGAATGTGCCACCGGATATCATACCCGACTAACCCTCCTCCCCACCAAAAAAGTGACCAGCTCCCTCGAGCTGGCGTCCAAGAACATTGTGTGCGGCAGTGTCAAGATGGTGTACGCTCTCATCTATACCCTCTTCCTGGGTTTTGGTCTGCAGATTGGTTCAGACTTGTACCTTCTCTTCGACCCTACGGCCCGACACCATCTTGCAACGTTAGCAGCCAAACTGTCTACCACCGTTACCCTGATTGGCACGTTTGCCCCCGACAACTCCACGGACGGTGTACCGCCAGCGATTGGTACGTTCATGTTCACCAATGCCACAAGCGTTTACATGGCGAATATCGTCGATGGATGTTATCGCCCACCCTCATTTTCCTGGTTCATCCAACCCTTTCCCTGGTGGACTCAGTTCATAATCGTTCCCATCTTCTCCGTGCTGTCGTCCCTCGGGAACTTACAACCTTGGAAGTCGAAGGAGCTCCTTGTAATGGTCGTCATATCCTGTGCTTCGTATGCAACCAACAAGATCGCCAACCATTATATCTTCAATCGATCAGACATCGTCTCTGCTATCGGAGCGTTTACCGTTGGTTTACTCGGGAATGTCTATTCAAGGAAGATGGGTGGCACGGCATTCACATCCATGGTCACCGGCGTTTTGTTCCTGGTTCCAGTGAGTATTTGTCTCCCAGATTGTTTACGGAGTGCTCCTAAACTCGGCGCTCTCCGTATTTAGTCTGGTCTCTCGCAAGCGGGAGGTATCACCGCCAATGGATCGGCAGTCGACGTTGGAACTGCTATGATTGCAGTTACGATTGGTATCACCGTTGGTCTGTTTATGAGTCAAGCCATCGTATATATGTTCGGCTCCCGTAAGACAGCTGCAGTGTTCTCTTTCTGATCTGAAATCGGGAGCTCGGAATCCACCCTCAGATCGTAGATAGAGTTAATTGAGCCAGGCGCCCATTGACTGATTAGTATCTCGGGCCGCCGGTCGGTTTGTTTGATTAGAGATTCCAGCCACGTATGATCCGCAGCGTACTCTTTTCTGGAGTGACTAAGACGATACAACAAAGGTCAAGTTTCTATCAATTAAGATTACACTCGCCACGGTCACCGTGGTATCACAACATCTAGAACATGACAGCTGGTGCGCTTTCCACACTCTCGATAGGTGTCTTGTGTCCAACAAGGGTTCTGATGTTGTTGATCCCATACCTTGGAGCACGCTAGCTTCAGATGACAGAGCTAAGATTTCTCAAACACCTACCGAATCATCGTAGGTCTCTCGAGGCCGATACCCCAACCGTGTACCCGGACATCCTTTGGGAAGCCCATCGGTTCGAGCATCTCAGGGCGGAACATACCACTGTTCCCGATTTCGACCCACTTTTGAAGCATGGGATGGAAAGCAAATATCTCGAGTGATGGCTGAACGATGTCAACAGCCATCAATGCATGGTCTCTCAAACAAGTTCATTGATACGAACCTCTGTGTACGGGTTGTACGCAGGTTTGAAACGGACCTCACTCATACCCATTTTTTTGAAAAATACTCGCATAAACCCTGGGCACTGTTATTGGACTCGGACCAACGCTAAGTAGAGATCTTACCGATGAGGTCAGCCAGAGTTAAGTTTCTATCGGCAACAACACCCTCCACTTGATGAAACTCAGCCAGGTGTGTAGCGTCCATTGTCTCATTTCGGAAAACTCTGTCGATGCTGAACAGCTTTGCCGGCCGAAAGCCGTCTTCTCCCACCTGCAGCGAAGCAGTAGACTTTAGCTCTCTCCCCTCGTCACGTATTTCTTCGCCTCTGCATTTAGCAGCAAGTCTGTAGAGCATTGATGCTGATGAAGCGGTGGTGTGCGTCCGGAGGAGAAGCTTGTGGGATTCTTCGTGGGACCAGGGTGTCCGATAACCGATTGAGCCGTACCCGCCTCGTTCGTGCACCTCAGCAACACGCCTGTAGTAAGCCTGGGGGGGCGGCAGTGATGTCGAAGGATCTATCAATATGGTAAAACGAAAGCTATTAAAGAGTGACAGAAAAGACACTTGCCGGAGAGGTAGAATGTATCTTGTAGTTCCCTTGCGGGGTGAAGCTGTGGTACAAAGAGAGCATCGAAGCACCAAAAACCTGACTCGACGAAAGTGTTCGTTGGCATTTCTTCGAAGCTGGCGCAATTATCAGGCGACCCAGCGATGAAGGAATAATGAAACATGTCGCACCCCATCTCAAGGAATATGCTACGGATCTCTTCGCGAACTTTAAGGAGCGGGTGAAGTGCACCTCCCGATGTTGGAATACCGTCGGCTTCAAAATTATATTTCTTAAAGGTGGCCGTTTTCCATGCACCACTGTAGTCAATCAATACTATTTCATGAACGAGAACAAAAATCGATGCATACGAAGTGAGCATTTCGGCGGTGAGATCAGTTTCTGGCTTCGCAATAGATGTACTGAAGTTTGGGCCTTTATGTACCGTAAACCATTGCCCTTTCCTGGACAAACCGGGAGGTATGCTGTATATCACCGCGCAGAGGAACTGGGGCTACCTTTGGGTGACGAGCTTACGCTTTCGTAGCTCAGCTAGAGCCTTTTCGCCGACTTGGAGAGTTCCGGTAGTTTCCACCTCGCGTAGCTCAAGACGAGTCAAATCTATTATCTCTGCAACCTTATTGATTCAAGCATTTGATCAGAGGATTTATGATTCATAAAACTATGAAACTCACTGCCTTAACGAATCCACTTCCCTCCTTCGCGATCCAGTTATTCTTGAAAGCACGCCCTTGGCCAACCTTGGCTCCTTCGTCACCTACTATTTTTTTCAACTCCTGCGCTCCAACTGGGCTACCTACTCCCTTAGCAGGCAGGGCAGCCCAGACTCTGGCTTCATGCGATCCCTCTAGGGCTATCTGTGCACCCTCTGGCGTGAGGGCATGTGAGAATGTCTCGTGGGTATCATAAGAAATCATCTACCAGATATGTTAGCGGATCTAATGGTTGAGCGGACTCTGACGTGCCTCGCGACTGAGGAGGGAGTTCAAAGCGCCCAGAATCATGATTTGGGCATCATGGCTAGTGGCCGGGTCTCGTTGTCCGGGTATAACGAGTGATCTTGTGTCTTGTATTGTGCCGGATTCGTTTAGTGATTCCAGAATGAGTTTTTGCAGTGTTTCTGTCATGTCTCTGTGTGCAAATTGTCCAGCGATGAACTGTGTTGCAACGATAGTGAGTTGGAGTCAATCTCATCAGGGTCACATGACATATACCTGAATCACGAGTTTATTTACTGCTTGCTCGTGTTCCGCCATGAACGACTCAGGACCATCAGTCAACTCATGGCAAGAGTTATGGCGGCAAGCTTATAGTTCCGCACAGCCGACACTTTCTTCAATACGGGACACGTTGGCCTCAACTCCTTCGCCGCACCCTCGTGTAATGCGAGTCGGGCAGCTCGACGCCGAACTACTCGATCAAGAGCTTATACATTTGTTGTGCGAACCACTGAAAAAGTCCCTAGGTTTTGTTAGCGTATGTCTACGCCCTTATTAACATCTATTCCTGACGGCCGAGAAGGCCACACTGAGAGGCAGATTCAATTCGGAACTATCCCTTGTCACCCGACTCACGCTCTACAAGTTTTCATTATGGAACCTCGGGGCTAGTTATGGTGCCCGATTACAAGGGTTGAAGTACAGCGTTCCGGATAGGTTCAGTGACCCAGTCTCCTGTACTCGTGCGCCTTCATCACTTGAATGAAGAACCTATCGTTGACCTCCCAAACAACAGCTGGCGGACTGCCTCGGAGAATCCTTCTTATGCATGGCATGCTTACTATCGTCGTACCCTATTTTCACAACCGCTTGCGCGCCCATGCGTTGTCTCAGGCTTGGCCGGATGCCCCTTCAAGTGACAAACGTCGCGTGGCCTGGCGGATGCTCACGCGACTGGAATCAATGCACTCACTCCTCAGCTTACTGAATTTTGTTACCTTCTTATTGAATGGTCGGTAAGTCACAGCTGTTTGAGCTGGAGTTAGGGGATTGACAAGGTGCCTCAGGTATCGCAGCTTATCAGATCGGCTCCTTCGAATGGCCCTTGTTCCTACTTCAAGTCAAGTCAAGCGTGAAGTCAGCTATGAATTTATGAATCGCCAGATGGTCTGGCATGCCTTCACTGTACGTTTGCGTCTCTTAGATCACTATCTCTCTCATGCTTCGTTTAGGAGTTCCTTCTCTTTGTGTTACCCCTCATAAACACGAGATCAATTCAGCGTCGAGTCACCCGGTTGATATCACGACTCTTGAACACGACCAAGGCTGCCCCCCGGGGTTACGTTCGGAAGCATGGAAAATATGAAGCACTTCCTGCGGATCAATGCGCAATTTGTGCTGAAAATGCGTCCTTCACTTTCGATTTGAGATACACTGCTGATGCAATTTCCGCTACGTCTGCCGCAAATGGGGTACCAGAAACGGCTAGAAATGACGAAGTTCCACCCTTTCCTATCTACACCTCGTACATCACCTCCTGTGGTCACGTGTACTGCTACCATTGCATTGCTGAGCGTATGATGCGAACTGCTGACGAAGGACTGGATTCTGGATGGGAGTGTCTGCGATGTGCAGAAAGCGTCAAGAGTGCGGACAGGTCGGAGGCTGAGGAGTCGATTCCAGGGCGTTCGGACACAATGAGTGACTATGAATTTAGTAGCGATCTAGATGTAACCGACATGTCTGGTAGTGCGAGTAGCTGTCTGGGTTCACTCTCAGAATAATAGTAACGTGTAGGCGATCCATCTTAGATGCCTGGTACATGCTGGAGCTACAATCAACTGGACCCGCCAGACCTTGGCATGTCCAGAAGATTCCTTGAACTTGAGGGTATGATCAGAGCATAACGGGATTCAAGCAATCGCCGTCCGGCTGCGATGCTGTCAGTCACCCATTCTGGTTTGACTATGTGAATCGGGTTTCTTGATTTTGTTCTCAAAATTTTGTGGATTTTTGACCCATTGAGCTGTTGTGATGTCACAATATGTGTTGCACTGCGCGGTACCAACCTAAAGTAGGGCGCGTGATAAGGACCGGAATAACTCGGTGGTAACCCAGTCACATGCCGGAGAACGTACAGCACAGTTCCACCAGCTTGTGCGATAATTCTCTTCATTTCTATGTCTGTTGTGCCAGTAAGGTAACCATCTATGTAGATGCGGAGATTGCTCAAGACACCCATAGGAAATTCCGAGTCCTCTCGACGTCGAAGAGAGAGTTTCCTTGAACGATCCTCAAGATAAGTTTTTGCAGAAACTCCGTGCGGGGCCCTGCCTTCCCCTCGTTGATGGCCAGTTGTAGCGGAAATGACGGTGTCTAAGTGCAATGACGCAACCTGTCTAGACAAGATCGGCAGCGAGGGGGCTTACCTGAACGCTCGTAGATGTTGGAATGCGTGATTGGGTTTGAACTGTCGGGGAGGGTATTTAAAAGACGTCTCGTTATGGCACAAGATGATGGTTTCTTTCCGTCTACAGAAAGGGACGCGGGGAGTCTGTGGTAGCCGTGAGTTGGTAGAGACAACTAGATGTTGGGGCAGTGGGAACGAGTACTTTGACCAACGCTGTCTATCCTCGTCCAACTTTTTGCGCGGATGGTATGGAGTGGTTTGGATGGATGGCTTTCTGACGGACAAGTACCTTTCCATGGCATTGATTGCCACGAGTGACAACGGTGACGCGACACATATTCAGGGGGGTGCAATACGCGTGACCGTTCATCTCACGTGACTTGTGGCTTCGGAAAGGTTCGCCGATCCGTCCAATTTAATTTGATCCGGCATGCTCTTGAGGCTGGGGACACTCCATCCCTTGTCTCGACCTACACTTTTCTCGAGGAGAATGTCAGGACTATCCTACAAGGATGCCATTAATTCCCTCAACACTCTGCAGAGCAACGCTGCTACGCTCGCAGCCGCGAGAACGGCCGGCCTTATGAACGATGTTGCTATCACAGAGATGAATGAATTTGTCACTAGGACAGGACTCACGGTATCTCTACGTCTAAACGTGTCCTGTTCTCTTATTCCGCTTTATTCCAGCCTGACGACCTCAATGCTCTCAACGTCATCCATGTCGCAGGTACCAAGGGCAAAGGTTCGACCAGCGCTTTCATAGACTCAATTCTCCGACATGCAAGACCCGACATGAAAGTTGGTGTGTTTTCTGCATTTCTGTGCTGTCTCTCTTCCTAACCTACGCAGGTCTTTATACTTCTCCACACCTTATCGCTGTCCGTGAACGGTTCAGAATCAATGGCCGTCCTTTGTCAGAGGAGCAGTTCGCAAAATACTTCTTTCAAGTGTGGGAAAAGCTCCAGGATAATCCAGTATGTTTTCTCCGATCTCTCAGACTTTTAAAAAACCCGATCTCCGTACAGCCCATCACCCCCGGAGCTCCACTCATGCCTGGTTATTTTCGATATCTAACTCTTATGGCATTCCACGTATTCAAGGATCTTGAGGTCGATGCCACTATCCTTGAAGTCGGCATTGGTGGAAGAGGTGACAGTACAAATATCGTCCCCAGGCCAATCGTTACTGGTATTACCGCTCTTGGCATGGACCATGTCGCAGTTCTTGGGGGTACCATCCAAGCCATCGCGGGACAGAAAGCTGGAATCTATAAGAAAGATGTTCCAGCTCTTAGCGTTGAACAGCACCACCCGTCCGTCGACTTAGAGGCTATTCTCGAAGAAACTGCAACGAATGTCAAGGTACGTTATAAATGTTATCTTCCGAGTTGGTACTGAATAACAACAGGCGTCTGAATTCCGAGTTGTGAAGGAATTCCCGGCTTTAAAAGATATTAAGTTGGGCGCGCAGAAAGTTTCTCGTCCTTCTCCTTTTCCTGCTAACTTTCTTGCCTAGGTCTTGCAGGTAGACATCAACTGTCGAATGCGAGTCTTGCAATAGAACTGGCTCGTACTTTTTTAACCAAATATGCTGGGTCATCGTATCCTCAGCCGCTACCTGGAGACTTCGTCGCAGGTGTGGCGAATGCCAAGTGGCCTGGCCGGTGTCAGATGGTATCGGACCCTAACTGCTCGTCGACAACCTGGTATCTTGACGGCGCACACACGGAAGAAAGCATCAAATACTGCACAGAATGGTTCGCCAGCTCTGGTGTTAGCATCTCTGAGCAAGTGTCCGTGGTTCAATGCTTCGTTGTCAGTAATAACATGCCTCGAACGCACTAGACCTACATCCGACACACGTCGTCCACTACGTGTCCTGATCTTCAATTGCACTAGCGGTCGTTCGGGCGAGATATTCCTTAGGGTCATGTTCAATGAGCTCGAGGCACGACTCTCGGGTCTTGGAAGTCCTGAAGAAGCTAGTCATTTCTTCGACCAGGTTATGTTCTGCAGTAATGTCACCTATACTGACGGACACTTTGCAGGCGGTAAGTGACCCGGACGGTGTACATCCCCGCCCATCTTGACTCATGTCGCGTAGACTTGACCTCTGTTGCACTTGCCACTGCTAAGCACACTGGACCGGCCACCCAAGACCTGCTCAAACAGGCCTGGTCGAACATGGTAAAGGAATTTCCTGTCAACGCTATCCATTCCCTGCCCTCCGTTGAACATGCCATACGAAAAGTTCGAGAGCATTCCGCCACTAGGCGTATGCATGTTCTCGTCACAGGGAGCTTGCATCTAGTCGGAGGCATTATACAGGTGGCGGGTTTATCTTCGGCCGCTCTTGGAGACCTCTGATATCCTCCCTCGTGTTCTGCAATACCCATACATAAGTTGCCTAGCACGTAGATGTATCAACAATAACTACTTCAAGAAGCCCCGTTTGAGTTCATAGCGGAACCTCGTTGAACTGTGCACGATATGCTTACTACCAAACATTACAAACATACCCTGTAGTAGCATCATCGATGTCTGCGAAAGCTATAGCACATTGCACAACAAATTGTCAGGCATCCGTCCCTTGAGTGGGATCAGGGGTCGGTATCCCGGACCTGCCAGGTAAAAGAACTGGTTGTATAGGTAGCGTGTACTTCAGATCGAGCTCTTCCAAGAATGTCTTTAAGTGTCGCATGAACGCGTTCCTGCGCGCCCAGCGCCCGCCCCAGTCCTGCCAGTTTGAACGATCTACAAGGGCCGGAATGAGTATGCATAATACTTTCACATGATGGTACACTTGCGTTCCACGGCTATGGTGAGGTGAATGGCATTTTGATACTCCATTTTGTCAATATTGACAGCGCAGCCAGACCATTCGCGACTGTTTGTGCCGACGTACGCTTGTATACGTTGTCTGAGCTGTTCAACCATTTCTAACGAGGTATTATAGGATATCGTGATAGTTGTACTCTCCGACCTACAGAGATGAGTGCGTGCTGATGGAAGGTAGGTGTAACGTACATTGAAGTACTGCGACGCATGTTGTGGACCAGTTTAGTGCTGGACAGTAGAGAGTTCGGCACGATAATCTCTTGGCCGTCAACTCGCCGAAATACTGTGGAAAAGAGGCCAAACTCCTTGACCACGAGGTACTGGTCGTCAATCATTACTAGATCTCCCACGTCAAAGACGTGGGTGGAGAAAATGAAGATAAGCTGGCAAAAGGATAAGTAGTCGTCCACGGCATTTGCAGAATATCTTACAGATTCGAACAGCGTCTGGGCTGAGTGACCGAAAATGAATGAGAATCCAAGAATGATGGTGGCGAGCGGTACTAGCGAGGCCAACGTGTCATTCCGGTTAAAGATGAGCAAGCAAGCAAATATGATGAAAAGGAGTGCAACGCAGACAAGCACTGCATCAAGCTTGGCCACCGCTGAGTCGATGTCCTATTCGCATTTGTCAGCGACGGAGGGCTCCAAAAATTCTGGTTTTTCTTCTTACCTTGAGACTTGCTGTCAATGACTTCCGTTCTCTATAAATTCTTTGCACCGCTTCTCTCATTTCAGGTCTGCTAATATCACCATTTCCATCCTTGTCAAAAAGAGCGAATGCAGCATGCTAGCTGAACCATTAGATCGGACACCAGTGAGCAGAAGAAGATACAAACGGCCTCAGAAGTAGACGGGAAGTACGGATAGAAGTCTGAGAAGACAAGCAGCCGTCACATAAATCATAGGCTTCGGAGCGTTTACTACGCACCCTCTACAACAAGGTAACGTCTCTCAGGGCTTGTGGCCTTCAAGCCTTCAAACAACTTCTTCGCTAGTTTCCTGGCCGAGTGAAGCCCTCCCAGTTGCTCGTCCTTGTGAAACTTGGAGTTTTTCAATGCCACCTGCCCAATGGCTCCGCCAACCTGGTCGACAATGATCGATGCCATGAAGTTGCGTCGACGACGCCTTGTTTCAGCTCGACTCAGTCCACGGCGCTTCTTTTCCAGGTGATGGCGAGTAGTAGACTCATTCTGGTCATGAGCAAAAGAGCCACTTTGCGAGGATGACGCCGACGCTCCTAGGGGACCCCTCTGGTGTACCCAAGCACTCTTCAGTCCACCAAAATCGAGCGACGCGCCTATCGAACTGAGCGGTTTTCTATGGCCTTTCTTCTCGTCCGCGGGTTTTCGACTAGTCGACACAGGGTGTGCATTCGACAGGAGGTCGAGGGCTTTCAACCCGAGGTGATTCTCGGCCAACCGGTCGGCGAGCGCACGTTGGTGGAAGTTGATAGCAACAAATCTTAGAAAAAGCTTTTCCACGAACAGGATCGCAGCGGCAGTGAAAAGAGCCTGTTTATCATGTAGTCTTCTAACAGGACGACGTGACCAAGAAACAAGGGAATACCTGCATGACACGGTTAATGATAACCCAATAGGAACCTGGCGGCCCGTAATAGGTTCGAATCGTGGACAAGGCTATCCATGCCCACGACACGTCAAGAAGTAACTTTAGCCAAGCAGATACGGCTAACGTGAGCTTCGCGATGTCGTCAGGAAGCGCATTGGAGTTAAGGACTGAGGTCATGACGCACCTCTACCTGAGTCTTCAGGCGCTCCACTTGACCACCGAAGAGTAGGATGATAGTAACAATAGTGCTCGGTAGCAAGTCAACAACCAGGTAAGTCGCACAGGATGTTGCCCATATAATAGAGAGCCACAAGGACCATGCATGCACTTGGAGGCGCACACCACTTTTGCTTTTATACTTGAGTTCTACGACCAAAAGCGGGGTGATGAAGAACGCGACCCCTATGAGTCCAACCAAGAAGGTCCGGACGGGGCGAGTCAGCTTCATAAAAGCAAGCCAGAGAGCCCTGCCTCTGCGAGCATGCTTGCTTTTACGGGTCTCTTCCCCCGGATCTGAAGGCTCCTCGTCCCAGTCGAACTCGTCCGAAGAATTTGTGGATGAGTCTGATTCAACTTGTGCGTGCACGTCGCTGTCGCTCCCTTTTTCGTCCCGGCTCGGTCCTGGAGACCCATCCGTCCCGTTATCGCCTGACTCTGAGATGCTTGAAAGACGAGCATCACTGCTACTGGGCTGTCGTTTGGACGTCATGGGTAGAGCATGGAAGTAGTGAGAATGATCAATCGTTTCAAATCTACTAAATGGTGGCAACGCCTGGTGGCTTCGCTCATTCGTTCCCATAGTACCACGGTAATGAAGGAACACCACTTGTGTGCCTCCGTGCCATCACCTTATGTGCGTCGTGTACCGATTTTCGGTGGAGTGTTCGTCGCCTCCTCAAGTACTATGCTCGAGAGCCTTCAAGAAACGGATCCTGTGACCTTACGGAATCCAAGTGAAACGATGCTGGTCGACATTGACATCGCGTGGTTTTTTTTAGCCATTTTCAAGTCAGTTCCCTCTGACCGCAGTGATGAGTGGTGTACGTCGGGGAGAACGAACGCTGATCTGGGACATCACCGACCCCGTAGTCAATAGTAGTAGCCCTCATGCCATGGAGTCATCGGTCTCCAATTCATGCAACATAGGCGAGAATGCCGGTTGCCTTTGATGCAGCTCAAGGACTCACACCGTCGGAGACAGATTATGAGCCAATGGACAGTATCATTTCACATTCCGGAGTCGTCGGGGCCATGCACCTCGTTCCAACTGTGACAGGCCCGGGATCTCTGTTGTCAATGTTCGTCGAGTACGCGCCTGTGCATGCCCACGAAAACGCGGGGGGGAGAGAAATGTGCTGCTAGACGGCGTCCACAATAAGAGTAGGGTGTCTCCGTTGTACTCCCAAGCGCGTTACGTAGATGGACCCATGAGACAAGACTCTACCCTTCATAAAGCGTTCATTGCACATATCAACTAGGTGTGACGGTCGAATGAAATCTGCGTGTATCGGTACTAGTTTATGGAAGTTCGTGTGTGCAAGTTACGACGGCGAGTAGAATATGAAGGATCACTGCGAAGTTACCTTGAGCGCTGTCGTTGAACCTTGATTCGCTCAGACACCAGCCGCGACCGGAAAAATGTCCACTTATATTTCCATCACGAATACGCTATCGTTGCCCTACAAAAGCAGCACTCTGTAGGAAGTGTACCACGTTCGTTACGCCCATTACCTGCAAAGGGATTAGAGTGGCTGGCAGGGAAATTGCCCTCAGAGTCCACGTGGCCCAAGGCATCTTGTACCTGATGCGGAACCAACGAGGAGATGGTAGTAGAGGCTGGAAGTGCGGGCAAGGCATCACCACAAGAGATGTCGTTTCAAGTTCCTGGAGTCACTACCTGCCGGAGGGGGGGCGAGGTCCGTTTATGCTAGCGACGAGGACAAAGGGTGAGCATGCGTGAGGGGTAACATAAACGGAGAGAGAAGCGCCCACCTGGTCACCTGACGATATAGGATCTTGGGCAAACAGTGCAGCCCCAAAATGCAGAAAAGAGGATCCTTCGCAACTGTCGACCTGCTGTTCTGTTATTGTTCCTGCGCGTAGAGAGCTTGCTTCGAAGGTCTGAGTACGAGGTGGCTCTTCCATGAACCTATCCACATCGTGCAACGTCGGACACTTTGAATGTTGTGGATTTCTATGAGCCAACACGCTCTGCCCGAACTGTTGGGTTGGTTGGGGGTTCGCGTAGTCATTGGCAGGTCCGAGGATGTCCCTGGCCCTGTCCAGGATGCTGCTACGTGTCTCTGGGAGGGACTTGACGGTAGCAAGAACTTGTTGGCGTTTGCATTTTTTGACTGAACTGGTTGAGAGGACTGAGTCCATGAGAGTGGTCTCATTCAGATCTACACGTGAGCGTTGAATGTTCTGGGAAGGAGACGAGACGGCGGTTTCCTTTTCGGCGAGAATTCTGAGCGTGTCTTTGGTCAGTGCATTTTTCTTTGCACATTGTGTGATATGCAAGCGCTTCTGGGTGGCTGTCTTTCTGCTTGTCCACTCTAGTCCGCAACTGATGCACTTGGATAGCTGGGCGAGCTGAGAGTCGAGCAAGCGGTCCTGCAGATCTTTTCTGACGCGACTGACAGGCCGGGATGGTCCGGAGTCGGGTGCGCGCGGGGAGAAGGGTGTGGTTTTATACGCAAAGCGAGAGAGCTGCAATACGGCTTGTACACGTGATCAGACGTTTGACAGGAGGTTCTTTGCAAGTTCACCCACT